>JAOPJG010001116.1:0-12708 GCA_027478255.1 Dispira simplex | reverse complement strand
CTCGCTTTTTCCATGCCTACCAAACTGCCATTCGTTTTGCCACTTTGGCTGCACTCAACGAGCATTTCCACTAACCTCTCAATGGTGCTATGTCGATATAACCTATGGGTAGTTTTTTTTTGACTCTATAGCAATTTGGAGAGAAAATATACCAGTTACGAATTTAACCAATAAGATTT
Source organism: Dispira simplex (assembly GCA_027478255.1). NCBI lineage: Eukaryota > Fungi > Kickxellomycota > Dimargaritomycetes > Dimargaritales > Dimargaritaceae > Dispira > Dispira simplex. Next base: position 12,529 of record JAOPJG010001116.1, on the reverse strand, counting down.
TCTAAGAGATCCATTCAACTTTGGCGGATTTTTCGCTATGTAGACGAAAAAAAAAAAAAAAAAAAAACTACCCATACTTTGTGCGTATTTGTTTTTTTTTTCTATACCGAATTTTATCAGACCATGTATTGGTGTGTATCAGCGGTTCAGTTCATTTTACTTTTTTATTTATTTGGGAATATCTAAATCAACATTGTCACAATAACACTATCCATTCCGAACACCAACGTATAGGGTGCTGTAGTAATAATACTGATCATAATGGCAGTAAACTGGATTATTTCTCATTTAGGTGGAGCATTGATAACTTCAGCACTACAGCACGCCCTTATTTTTCCAGGTTCTAGTCAAGTAGTAAAACTACTGTCATGATTTGATCCTCTATTGAATCCACACCAAAAACAATTTTTGCTGCCTGACTGTGTGAGATCCTCCTCCCCCCCCACACACACTCTCTCTCTCATTCTCACTGCGAGTTCAACATCCGCAAGAAGAGTAATGGGGGTGATACAGGAGGATTGTGGCTTTTTTGATTCTTTGGATTTGTTTATCATTGCAGTGTTTATATTATTTATCCTGCCTGAGTAGTGTGCCATGTCTATTCTTTCCCTTATCCCCCCTCTCTCATTTTTTTTTCCGTCCAAACTAATTTTTTAAAGTCTTTGTCGTGACGAAAACAGTTATTACACATTCTCGAATAACTCCGCATTAGTTTATACATTCAGCTACCAAGTCCTTATTGCATATACATTGCCAATGTACCCCCAAGGGTGCATTGTACGCGTGTGAATTCGTTTACCACTGGGTAGAAAATCGTTTTCCGCTTCCTTTCGTCAACACGGTTTCTTTTATATTACTAGTCCACCGCAACATAAGTCACACTCAACGCTAACCCTTCGCCAGAGGCCGTAACTCCTTTTCCCTTCCTTCGTCCTTTCACCATTATGTTCAAGTCCCCTGACCAAGGGTTAACCCACCGCTTGGATGAACTCAAACTGGAAACACCCACCAGTACATCCCCTAGCAACAGCGCTGCCCAACCTGTCTTCCCTCGTAGCGCAGTTACCCCCGTATCTGAGAGCAGCAGCAATAGTAGCGGCCCAGCAACCAAACCAGGCGTGACCTTCTCCACCACCCATGGTCCCAGTAAGCGGGCTCAGTTTATGAGCCTGGAGCCAGCCGTCCAACGCAAATGCGAGGCCGCCCAGGTGTACTTTCTGGACTATTACTTTGACCTACTCACTTACATTAAACAACGAAAGGGTCGGTTTTACAATTTCAAGGACGACCTCCGCAAGGTTCCTGTGACCCAGTCGCAGGCCCAGAACGCATGGCGTCGGTACTGTCAGGAGGAATCCGCCCTGCTCCGCTGTCGGCGTATTCGGACCCGGGAAAGCGAGTTTAATGTCTTGGCCCAAATTGGCCAGGGTGGCTACGGCCAGGTGTTTTTGGCACGCAAGCGTGACACGGGCGAGATTTGCGCCCTCAAAAAGATGAGCAAGAAGCTGCTCCAAAAGCTCAACGAAGTGCAACACATTTTAACGGAACGGGATATCCTCAAGGCCAGTCACTCGGAATGGCTAGTCAAACTTCTCTACGCCTTTCAAGATCCAGACTACGTGTATCTAGCCATGGAATACGTTCCCGGGGGTGACGTGCGTACGTTGCTTAACAGTAATGGTATTCTGTTGAACAAGTACACCCGGTTCTACGTGGCCGAGATGTGTTTAGCGGTGGTGGCCCTTCACAAATTAGGCTATATCCACCGAGATCTCAAACCAGAAAATTTTTTGGTGGATGCTACCGGCCATATCAAACTCACCGATTTTGGTTTATCCAAAGGTCACCTCAGCGTCAAACGGGTCGAATCGTTACGTAATAAGCTGGAAGCCGTGAAAAATAACCAAATCATCTACCGTACCTCGGAGGAGAAGCGTAGCTTTTACCGCTCGTTGCATCGCGAGGATATGGCCTGCGCCTTCTCGGTAGTCGGTTCCCCTGACTACATGGCCCCCGAGATTATCACCAACCAAGGTGCGGGTTATGATAACCGGGTGGACTTTTGGTCCATCGGGTGTATTCTATACGAGTTTTTAGCTGGCTATGCACCATTCACCGCCCCTACTTTGGACGAGGTGTGGGTAAACGTATATCACTGGGAAAAGGTGTTTGAAAAACCCAAATTCGACAGCGCTGAGGCCGAGCAAAATCTTACCCTCGAAGCATGGGATCTCATTACTCGGTTGATTACCCACCGTAACCAACGTATCGCTTCCCTGGCCGATTTACAGCGGCATCCTTATTTTCAACCGCTGGATTTAGCCCACATGCGCGAGCACGTGGATCCTCCCTTTATGCCTATGTTAGAATCGGAAGCGGATACCTCTTATTTCGATGATTTTACTAACCCGGAGGACATGGAAATTTACAAAGAAGTGAACCACAAGAAACAACAAATCGAAGAATCATTGCGTAACGCCGAAGGGGAAAATCCGGACAATACTTCAGCGGGAGACACCACGGCCACTGCTGACGGTGGACGGACTAGCGATGTTAATTTTGATCAGAGGTCCGCCTTTGTGGGATTCACTTTCCGTCACCGCGATTTTGTGCCATTTCATCGTGGGAGTAGTGAGACTGTGTAATGGGGAAAATAGAGTAATGACTGATATGATTGTTAGAAAGAATGGAGGGCGTTGGTTATGTGCTCTCCTGTGCTTGACTCTCCACCACTGCTGATACGCTTCCAGTATATGGAGATTGCACGAATCTAATCCATTCACAATTTGTACTATTTTTTTTCCCGCTTCCCACAGCGCTTCACCTGATGGTTTGGTTTCTCTCATGAGGTTGTTTAAATTTACTATCCAAAAGTGTGGACCACTGGGTTTATCTATTGGTTTGTTCGATATACCTTGTTTAAGCCTATGGGGCTTAACTGTAACCCTTTTTGAATGAAACGGTCAATTGTTTAACTCTGACCATTCCATAAATATTTAACAATGTAATATATGTCGTTGTAAGAAAAAAAAAGTGCAAAAAGTACGGTCGATGATTATAGACGAAGATTTTTGAAATTTTCTTCCTGTAGGATCAGATACCAGTAGGACCAAACGAATTCGGACCCAAAGATTGTGTTATAGCCAGGTGGATTCATCATCGTTTAGGCCCATCATGGTAGTATCTGATCGCATAGACATGACACTCGGTGGTATTGTACCTTGAAATGTAGTGGTCAAGTCACTAGTTCCCTTGACGACGTCACACATGGCCAAATCCAGCTTATCCACGGGGATATCGTCCCAGTCACTGCTGTCCACTACCGCTTTGGGGTGGCTTTTCCTTCCTGACCCAATGGTTAAGACGGCATTTACGTGAGAGTTGGCATGACTTTTCCAAGATGATGCTGTATATTCAGCGTTAGTCGTACTAGGGTGCCTGGTAAACACGTGTTGACGGTAGGCCGATAGCATTACGGGATGACACATAAACACTATAAAGAAAAGGATACCATGTAGGGTGAAAAGGGTAAAGGCGGCGTAATACACAGAGCGAGCAATTACATAACTACCATAGTTGTACAACCACAAATACAAGACATACGGGAAAATGACCAGCAAAAGTATAATAGGGTAGGTAGCCACAAGGGACACGTTCCGGAGTAGTGGTTGAGAATGGGAAAATCCGTTACCAGCCAGGTGGAATGCCCGCATTCGAAGTCTGGAACGGATCACTTTAGTCAACATGGCGATAACCACGATAATGGAATATACGGGTCCTAGGTGTAAGGCGATCATTAGCCACACTGTAGCAAAGTTCTGAGCAGCGGATCCAGGCACACCCATGGTAACTGCACTGGTCGTTGATCCAGTAACTTGTGAGATGGCCAACGTGGGCAGAGCAAATATGAAAGCAATGGCGGCCCCGATAGCAGGGTACCACCTACGGATAGCGGCCTGACGGGGAAGTCGGTGGAATAAGACGAGGTGCAGGTCCAAAGCCACCATGCTGCTAAAGTAAATAAAGCAGTACATGCTAAAGCAAGTGAGAAATGTAACTAACTGCACGTAAGCAGGTTGATCGGGCGAGCCCTGTTGGGCAAACGTCAACGGGTTGGTAAGAATATCACAGACCCGCGCGGGGGGGTCGGAGAGTGCTATCCAGAGGCATATGGTAAACGACGGTGACTCTTTAGAGCTTGGTTGCCAGGCCCATACCCAGAGCACAAGGAAGATGGTGACAATACTCACTATGATGGAGATGCCGCATAGTGCGAACCATGCCACAGGTAATGTATTGGCAACCATGATAAAGGGTGGAATGATGGAATAAACCCCAATCAACTGGTGGATGAGTTTGGTGCGGATATTTCCTCAAGGTAACTGTACTCTGTGATATACGTTTACCTACAGTAAGAGTACAGCAAAGCAGTAGAGGGTCTATGCGATGTGTAAATTCCCACAGTGGTGGAATAGAAAGGGACAACACAAACTAGCAGACCAGAAAATTTGAGGATTAAACCCAATGTAAAAAAAACGCACTTTGCTGTCTTGTGTTTGACATTGAGCAATGGGAAGTCTTTGGAACCTCAGGGCAGTAATGCCAAGGCTTAGAATTAAAAAAAAAGGAATATACAAATTACCGAGACATGTGAAAGAATCTTGCTATATTCACGCAAGGAAGGGTTGGCTTGAGCGTAAATTAAGTTTTTCACTACGACTAAATGAATCATAAAAAGTATTTTTTTTTATAAAAAAAAACTAGGTGACATCTTGGATAATTTGACGAAATATATAGTGCAAGGGGTTACGGAGCCTAGGTAGATGTTGACTAACCAAGCTTTATATAACAGTGTCTGATAAGGGCCCTTAGTCAATCCATAAGTCCTGTTTTAGAACACCAACTATTGCGAAGACCTGCAACAACCTTGTATTATTCATTAATATGAATGTTAGCCGATCTTTTTTTTTTTAAAAAAAAAAAGGGGACCAAGCCTGAGGGTTCGCGAACGAAACCTTGTCAATATCCTGATTGGAAATATTAACCCCCCTCCCTCCGTTCTCATTTCATTGTTCGTGATTCTTCATTTTAAAATTCGAACATTTTTTTTCCTCACTGAACGCTTTGATTGAATACCAGGACACAGGTATACCAAATGTTCAGTATACACGAAAGGGGTCTATACATGATGCACTTTACGGTTGAGTATTTCATAACCTGGTTAAAATATTGCAAGCAGGGATGGTTAATGGAGAAATATTGCCAGATAGCCCCAGGAATACAAAGGAGATGTGTAAGTTCTCCACCAGACGATATCATATCATAGTGCAGCTTCCTTTGTGACTGGAGGGAAGTCCAATTTATTAAAACAAACGTGGTCTTCGTTATGGTTTAGCATGATGCCATGGTTAATCGCTCGACTTTGGGCAGACGATGCTCAAAAACATGCAATGAGTTCTACATACTTCCTTATTTTCGGATATTATATTAATATTGGGTGCTAGAAATATATCGTCAATATAACGAATGCATATCCTAGGATAATTGTAACTACGGATAAATTGATGGGCATTTGTCGACATGTAGAACGCGATATCTACAATAATAGTGAGATAATAGTGCTAATACATTGCATACTCTCTACAATCCAAGTATGCATTATCTACCCGCTGCACTTTGTTCGTTCCTGACCCTCCCAAGGGGTAAAACCTATCGTGTTAGATGCATGACGTCGTAAATCCCTAACCCTCATTATTAATTACATCGTATAACCATTGTTTTGTTATTATAAACCCTCTCCCCCCTTTCTCTATTACGAAATTTAGAGAGTAAATCACACATGCTCAAACCTGAAGAGGTATTAGGACCCAGTCATTTCAAAAACTTAATGTCATACCAAGCACCAGCATTTATTCGTTTGTGATTAAAAGAACACTGGTTTAATATGCTTGATGGGATGCGGTGTACAGCAGTCTCGGACACGCCCTAATTGTTATCTGAAATTATTGGGATCAGACAGGTTAGTAGAATGGATTATATTACGATAAAAAAAAGCGAACTACGAAAAAAAAAACAGAACGGGTTGGTTTCTCACAAAGTTGGGATGGTGAAATATAGGATTAGGTTATCACACACACAATAATAAGTATAAAAGAGTAACTGAGCAAAATCCCAAGCTGAGGCCATTAGTTGTTGATATTTTAATACAAAAATAGGGTAAATTTACTCTTCCTTGAACTGCTCAGATCATTCGATATTCGGTTATGAAAAAGAGACAAAACGAATGTGGACCCAGTACGTATATTAGGTAAAGCGGGGCATTTCTAACATGGGGGTACTCGGACTACTTCGACCGACTGGGTGGCTATGTCGCTGTTTAGCAATGCAAACAATTAAATCACCCTGCTCTTTAATAAGAATGATTCGCTCAGAGGTAAGTACTTGTACAAGGGTGGGTGTGTCTTCGCCGTTCAATGCCGTACCCGAAGCGGAAGCGGAAGTAGTTGCCCCGAGAGACCGGATACTGTTCTGGGTAGTAGCGTTGGCGTTGGCCAGGGAACTTGTAGTGGTTTGCGCTGGGGAATCTTCCGGAGGCCCTGGTCGATTCAAAAGTTCAGAGATATCACCAGTGGGTTTCTTGGGACTATTCCCCAAATATGTTGCTAGGCTCTGGGCTCGCGAGTAAAGGGAGCTTAACCAACCGGCCATTGTCTCCCCAGGATTTAAATCTCCGCGTGCGGCCAGACAGAAACCGGCCTCATCAATCACAAGCACCCCTGTTACATCTCTTTCACCCATCGCATTATCCAGCGCCTGTTCCAGCACGGAATCCATTGGGCTGATTTAAAAAACCCGATAACGTTGGAAAGAAGAAACGAAGACCTGTTCAGAGGACCGGTCTTGTCAAAGCCCTTGTACGTGTGTCAAGTACAAGGAAACTGCCCGCGCGAATCAATGTAAAAACAACTAAGTAATGGGTTGCAAAAGAGAATAAGGAAATCTACCTACACAGTTATTTAGGTACGAAACAATGCAGATTTATATAAGGGGTTTACAAATTTGGGATCAACACCAAAAGAGAGGGAGCGGTATTACAAGTATTTTTGGAATACCTCGTCCTGTTCTTGTCGCACTATTTCATGTAGAGTATTGGATATTCTAACTCCCCCCCCCTCTCCACCGTTCTCCCTAATTACTCACCAAACGGTGGATTTTGAAGTTGCAAGGTTAGCCAATTCTTGACGAAGGCACTGCTTATTTTATTCTACATTTCTCTTATGGACCAGCCCTGCACCATTAGCGAACCTGTTGACTCGGATACTCTTCCTGAGCCAACGCTCCAGACTCATTCGGCTGCCTTCAACTACTGGCACTCCCCAGTTCCGTCATCAGTCCTCGACGTTCGTCCAACTCTAGTGGCTTCAACCGGAACCACCTACTGTCACAGCGTTACAACAGTCCTGAACCATACCCTACCTCCCTGGAACCGTCCTCATGGTACCCGCCACCATACGTCGGAAAACGACTACTTTCGCCAGGGGCATTGGTCGGGTGACGGCTCCCTTTTACTCACCAGTTCCTACGACCGGTGTCTGCGCGCATTCCGGTGCCCAGAAGCAGTGTGGAACTCCCGGATAGCTTCACCAAGCGAAACAGCGGAACCCTTGGGTTGGGAACCCTTTCTATGCCTTCGGGAGAGTGAAGGTATCGTGGATTGTCAGTGGTACCCGTTGGCCAACGGTTACGATCCGTCCACGTGGTGCGTATTGACAGCCACTCGCGACCATCCACTGCACCTGTGGGACGTTTACACTGGTCAATTACGGGCTTCTTACCGCGCAGAGAGCGATCGGGAGGAGATCATAAATCCCTACGCTGTCGCGTTTAATTTAGATGGTACTAAAGTGTGTGCCGGATGCGACAATCACTTGTTGTTATTTGACGTCAATCGGCCCGGGAGGGAGTGTACCCGGATACCCATCACCCCTACCCGACGCAGTCGGCAGGGCCAAAAGGGAATTATATCCAGTATCCATTTTAACCCAGATCGATCGGGCTTGTATGCCTTGGGCACATTTGCTAATTCGGTGGGATTGTACGATAGCCGAGATCATCACTTGCACTATTTGAAAAATCCACCCGGTGGCAGTGGGGTAACCCAGGTGCAATTTTCACCTTGCGGTTACTACCTGTACGTGGCTACCCGAACCAAGCAGACCATCTACTGTTGGGATATTCGACAAACCGGACGCTGGCTTTACGATATCTGTCGGCAAATGCGCACCAACCAGCGGATCTATTTCGATGTGGACCCTTCCGGTCGTTACCTTGTCACTGGCCATGATTCTTCCGGTAACGTAGCTGTTCACGCCTTGGAAACTTACTCAGGAGACGTTGTATCTTTGACTGCCGACCCTCGCTTCACGCTGTTTGAAGCCCAGGGGATGGTGGTTTCGAACGCCAAGTTTCATCCCACGCAGCCCTATCTCTGTACCCTGTCCGGTGAACGATCTACCTCAGAAATTCCAGAGACTCCTTTATCCCTGCCAAACGACAAAGTACCATGTACCACTACATCTCCACCAGACAACAGTGTGCGACTTTGGGGTTGGAATTCCTCCCTCCCCCCTTCCTCCTAAATTGGGTATAGAGAAAGTGGGCTATCCACCTTGACCCATTGTTTTTTTTACATCGCTTCCGTGACTTGATAATTATATAGCATAATTCCAAAGTTCCTTTCGGCTTCTGCCTAAAAGAAGCGTAATCATATGACTGGTTTTGTAACGGTGTAAAGTGACGGTGACCCTTGGCAGTGGTGAGTAGGTACTGTCACGTGGCATGGCAGGAGGACACGGTGTTTAGACGTAATACACTGCAATGGATACGAGTGATTTATCGTGGGACTAGATACTCTGTTCTTCCTAGCCCTTTGTGATGCGCATGTACAGGGTAAAGATCACTTTGCTCTTAAGAAACACTTGCGCTGAACCTGTTGGTTCCTAACGGAGAAAATCAGCATAGGATTTTTACTCTAGGATTTTTTTTCCATCAATTGAGGAACCATTGGTGCAGTTTATCCGAAAGAAAAGTGGAACGCGAACCCCTTGGAGGGACTACGCCTCTGATGGACAGTTAAATTCCAGTATTACCCTTGCCTCCTGTGATGTCCATACAACTCACACGTACAATCTCGTATTTCCTGAACATATCACTCGGTTTGCCGTATCCTCAGGTACATCAGGGGAATCCATATCGAACTGTTTAGGTGGGTAGTTGTATGTGCGACTTACTCAGGGGTTTACCATGAATCCACGCGGAGTTTCCCCATACCATTTGAACCCGGCAAAGTGTATCGAATGACGCAGTGATATTCTACATCCAAAAACAAAGAGGTGCAGTGCAATTCGGTCTCTAGAAAACTAGGGATCCTAAGGCATGTTTTATCCCCTGGGAGCAATAGGTAAGGGTAGGGGTGTTATGGTAAGCGAAACATGCAGTGTCGTCTACGGGAGACATCGCAGCTGTAGAAAATTCTGGACGGAGAGGGGTGGTTTCGGCACAATTTCCATTTTATCTCATCGTTCGAGTTATTTTTCTATGTTATGGGAGGGAGGGAGAGGGTGGAAGAGTTGTGCACAACTGTTGAGATTGGTCTCTCAGTGGGCTTGTGTTTAACGGTATAGCGGGGGAAAAGCGGCAGAGCTGTAGATCGCTGGCGTTGACTTTGCCGATCTTACTGTGACTGGACAACGGATTTCGATGGTGTAATCTGAAACCTACAAATACGTTTCACAATGTTTCTCCTCGGCTTCATATCTTTCCAGCCATTTCTCGCCGGTTCCATCTATACCGAAATGTCCTAGTATGACCATGTCACAATTCAGACTAACCTGAAACCGGACGGTTGAGCCTTCCTTCGGGAGCTTGTATAAATAGCCACACCCAGCACACAATTCAAGATATGACTTTATTGCTTTTTTTTTTTTTGGCTTCGCTCGTGCTTTAATCCACACTGCCCATTGTTATCATTTATTTTCTTGTTGAAGTGTACGGTAACTTTCGATTACTATGAACGGTAAACTCACTGCCTTGTTGGCTTTCATCGCCGCTTCGACTTGCCTGGTTAATGCCCAGGTTACCTCCACTGTGAACGTCGTCGAAACAGCGGACGGAGGAGACCAGTCTACCTCGTCCACTTCTTCCTCTGAGGCGAGTGAAAGCTCCTCCAGTAGTGAGGAGAGTACCTCGGAGTCTAGCACCAGCAGTTCCTCCTCCACCACGACCTCATCTTCCACTTCGAGTACTTCATCCGATACCACTGAAACTGAAACTGAAACTACAACGGAGAACAGTGCCATGGGCCTGACCAACCACAACATCGTGGCCCAAGCCGCTGGCGCGGCCGTCGTGGCCGGGTTGGCTTTCGTATCTTACTTTTAATGGTTTGACCCCGTTACGCTTGGGGGAAATTATCATTAGCTAGTTCCTTATTGAAGACCAGTTTTCTTTCAAGTGCGCTTTGTTCAGTGCAAGCTACTACAATAAATTTATTATCTCGGAGATACGCCATGGCGAAGTTATATATCCGCCTGGTGTTTTGGTTATTATTTGAATTTTTTGCTCCTTAAAATACATCACAATCGCATAGCAAAGCATACTAAAAATGTGTCACGGTTACAAAAATGCTTTTTTTTTACCACGCGAAAATTTTGAGGATAAAAAGGCCGTGTCCGATAATAGTTCCCGCTGACGACGAGTATCCACCCGAGGATAGGAAACGTCACGTTCTCGAGAAAAGGGTTCATATGGTCGATTGTGATGCTGTGAGGAATGGTGTGAACGTTTTGATTTCTTATGCTTCTTGGAGTGCTTGTCCGAAGCCATACCTTCCATGTGCTCTTCGAGCAGAGATTTGGACCGGTGGAGATGGTTGTATTCCTCGATGGCCGCTGCTATTTCTTGATCTTTTTGACTGGGACGCGATGGTCCCGACGGAATTTCCTCGTCCCGAGGGTGGTTGGCTAACCGTTTAAGACTATCTCGAGAAGGCTTGGTTTGGGACGCAGACCCTGGTGGTACTTTTAACCAACTAGGGTCAAACAAGGGTTGTTCGGACTTTCGTTGCTGAAACTGTCGGTTCTGAATTTGTAAAGGGTCGGCGGATAAGGTAGAACCGGGTGGAGGACAAAGCATCCAGTCGGCTCGTCTGGACTCTTTAAGTGTGCTTGATTCGCCGGCGGGATCCGACCGCTGGTTGATCCGTGAGGTCGCATTGGAAGGCATCGGTTGTAATACACGGTCAGTAGATGTCAAAGGTGTGATAGATGGTAGTTTAGGACCAATTATACCGCTATCATCTTCGCTGTCATCTACATTACGTCCTGTGTCTGGGGTAGTTTGACCAAGCAACGTAGAGAAATTGTCAGGTATAAACGGACCGATGGACGCTGGTTGGGAAGCTCTGGTTTGGGAAACAGTGGTGACATTAACCACCACGCGGGCTTGACGCTCAGCCAGCATTTCAGGCGGGAGAGGAGGGCCATATGCTTCGTCGTCATCGGTGACATTGGGGGATGGGTCTGTTGCCGTGGTTGGATAAAGCATGGTGTCCTTTGGAGATGGTGACATGGTGATAAATAAAAAGCAACAGAGAAATATCAATTATGGTGTGATGAAAAGGACAAAACATGCTGTGACAATTATGGTTGAAAGGATTTTTTTTTAAAAAATAGAGCACAAGATGGAGAAAAGTGAGGTTATTCCAACTGACCAATACCGCACAGTGTCAGTGGAAGGCAGGCAAACCACGCACTTTGTTATGTCGACTTCACCACGAGGAGAGGGCATGGCTATGTGTGTGTGTGTAGGTTTTACGTCCTCGATTGATATTCGGAATAGCACTTTAACACACTCTTGGTTGGTAGCATGGCCAAGTTATTGGTACATCTCCCCTCTCCAAGTGTCCCGAAAAAAAATTTACTGGTCATCGTATCAAAAAAAAAATTGAAAAAAAAGCAAATCACTAAATTTGGTACATAAGATGAGAAGTAAAGATGGTGGAGAAGATGATATAGGAAATGTCATCATGAGTAACCTGGTCCTGGTGATAAAAGTCGAACAAGATGTACTCGAAATACTAGAGTGATTATCATACAGTATGCACATTGCAGACGTAATTATATAAACTGAATAAAGGGGAAAAGGGGGGGGGATAATGGGTTACCAGTTTTTAAACGTAGCGTAAAACTTGGACCGGGGTATTCATTCATACAAAGAAATTAGGCAACGTTCGATAGAAGTACCAGTAAATGGCATTAAAGTGGGAAAAGGGGGGATGAACTGGCGCTATGGTGTTGGGTTTACTATTGGTATATTTAGATATCGACGTTGGGATTTATCCCCCAGTAGTACCTGGACGGGAAAGCATAGAGGATGAAGGTGGGCCAGTGTTAGCTCGACGGGTGATTTCAGCACGCATCGAACGGGCACGGGCCATCCTCATACGGGTTAATGGAGACATACCAGAGGC
>JAOPJG010001115.1:0-12719 GCA_027478255.1 Dispira simplex | reverse complement strand
TTACATCTTATTCTCACGTGACTCATCCTCTCCTCTGAGGTATATAATTAGCTATCACTGATAGCAGAGTACTTCTCTCGAGAAGCCATTGCTTACTTTATTTGTTTATCCATCGTTTATTAAAGGCTACTGTTTATCCAATCCTTAACATTATTATTTTAGTTTTCTGGATTTCATGTATTCTAGTCATTGTGACGAGTGTATTATAATTATGGGTGTTAGATGATCATTCCTATGTTGTGTGTATTTCATTGTGTAATTTTTTTGTTAGGAAATCAGAACAAGGGTGGCACCAACTGTACATTGTATGCCTGTATGGTTGGTAGTAAATAAATTATGGCATGCGTAGGGGGTGTTTTTCATGTGCGAGCACCACCTAGTACCATTTGCACATGCTGGCATTAAAGGTTAGTACACCACCATAAATGTCAGTGGAAAGGCATACACTCCCCAGTTTGCTACCTTTATTGTGGATACTATTACTTCGAAGCTACTTCAGAGTATAATTGAAGGTAAATAGGGAAACCTATTCGCATGTGGAAAGGTTAACTCATTCGCATGCCAAAAGGCTAATTCATTCGCATGCGGGAGGGCTAATTCGAACGCATGTGAATAGGTTTTTCTATTTACCAAACATTTTAAGAAAAGGAGGCGAATTTTTTCTTCCCGAAATAATCACGTGATTTATTTCGACCTAAAATCGGCGGATTTTGCTCTAGTGGGAAAAAATCACATATGAAAAACGTAGGAACGAGAATATTTGTTCACGTGATCATATGTGGACGGTGAAGGTCGATCGTATCAGCATTGATTACAAATCATTTGTGGATGTGACTGGCAAGGCCAGTTACCTATATAAACTTACCGTAATTTGCGACAACAATTTGCGCGCAGTGAAAGAGAAGTTTGCGCAATCAAGGATAAGAAATTTATGGTGGGTAACCAGCACATTTGCATTGCAATAAAAACTTAGTTTGTAGTGCCATGCAAAAGTGGTTTGCGTTGATGAGAGGAGAGCATGTACAGCAAGGAAGGAAACAGCAGAAATACAGAATGATATGCATTAGTAATTTGCAATAGAGCATCCAGGAAAGAATCAATACATGACATACCAGATGATATCAGTGCCTTTTGCTGGTGACACACACAGCAAAATACTACTCACCTTATAATTTCCTTTGCAGAATCACCTGAAAAGCAACTCCGTCTTCGGAATTGAAGCATCTTGATGCCCTCACTACACTTCCTCGGAATTATCCAGGTGAGTCTCTAGACGAGTGCCACCAGAGGGGCAACAAAGGAACTGACTGCCATGGTCAATGTGATTCTCTCGTACAAACAGCTGCTAATTTCACTATTGTGTACTCACCGACGCAAACCACTTTGGTGTGACACCGTAAACTGTGTTCTCATTGCAACATAACCATACTGGCTACCCACCGTAAACTTCGTATCCTTGACTGCGCGAAATTCATTAGAACCCCGTCTCATTCTTTACTTTTTTTTCCTACTTCAAAAGTGTATTTATATTTTGTCTTCTTTAGTTGTACCAATTGCACTTTGACAGTGTTGCCGTTTCAACTCTGGCCAAGCCATTGCCTTGCTCATTTGCACATCCGTTCTCCATCTCAAAATTCTAACCCATCACGGCCGGAGAAGCGATCCCTGGTATACTTGCTACACCTCCCATGCGCTCGACACACCTACTTCGTTGTTTAATGGTCCCACCTTGGCGAACGATGTCCATCAACCACCCGGAACATACCCGGTTCATGTCCGAGAAGGTTGGGTCGTTCTACGACCCCGAAGTAAAAAAGGCAAGTGGTTACCAATCTCGAAAAACACAGAAATGTATACCAATATCGTCTATTCCTGACGCTAGTGTAGATACCCATCTCTAGGGAGTAAGAGAGAGAAAGGATGGAATGACTATGCGGCTACACTTTTGCATGTCCAAACATACGTACAACCTCCCTCGTATACCAGATTTTTTCATGGTCTACTAGATACTAACTTTTGTGGCTATGAAAATGTGAGTGATAATGTTACTTGAACTTGACACACCCTTCTGCACTCCTCCCGAATGATGTTTTATCATTAGTTTGCCAACAAGGATATTCACCCGTTGTCTATCCACGAACTCATCAAATTTGGCCAACCACCTCTAAGTGACGAGTCACTTTTACGATCAGCACGGTTTACCCAGGAGGAACTACCCGTCCGGCTGGCTAAACGGATCCAAGCATTTCAGCAACTTCCCTTCATAGTGGGTCTGAACCCCCACGTAACCGCCGTCTACCGTCGATACTATGACGCTTTAGAGGCCCTCGGGGAATTTCCCCCGATTGACACGTTGGCCCTGGACGCCCAGTATACCGAAACCTTGAAGCAACAAATCATCAATCTTACCCATGTTATCCCAAAAATGGCCCAGGGGTTTCTGGAAAGTAAGAAATACCTCACCAACAAGGAAATCCACGGGTTTCTCAATGATCTCATCCGATCCCGTATTAGCCTTCGGTTGATCGGTGAACAACATGTGGCCCTCCACGAGACCCATAAGGATTATATCGGCATCATCGACACTCGACTCAGTCCGTACCATCTACTTAAACACTGCGCCAGCTACGTGCAGAATTTATGTGAAATTAATTTTAACTTAGCACCCGACTATGTAATCAACGGGGCTACCAACACCTACATGCAGTACGTACCCGTCCATTTAGAGTATATTGCCTGTGAGTTGCTCAAGAATGCCTTTAGGGCCACTGCGGAGTTTGGGTTAAAACACGGTCCCGAACGAATGAAACCTATTGAAATTACTGTCACCCGCGGCCAACACGGTATTTGCATTCGTTTCCGGGACCAAGGCGGGGGTATCGCCTCTAACGACCTGCCCCACATTTTCAATTATTCCTTCACTACGGTTAAAAACGACTCCGAGGAAGAAGATATGGGCCTAGGGTACGCCACCAAATTATCCATGCAGGCCGGAGCGGGTGGCCCCATGGCCGGGTTAGGTTATGGATTACCCATGGCCCGGATTTACGCCGGTTATTTTGATGGGTCTTTGGACCTCGTCTCCTTGGAAGGTTATGGCTGTGATGTGTTTTTGAAATTACGTAACATTGAAGTGTCAGAGCATTCCTAGTAAAGGATGATGGTTTCTCTGTTGTATTGTTGTTTCAATTTTTTTTGGGTATCTATTACCCTAGCATTTTTTATCCTGTAACGTATAGTATGCCGATGAATATTTGATCGCACAATGCTTTATCAGTGTACCATAACAATAGAAGTAGTTGAACTAAAAGATAGAGGAAGGGAAAACGAACAATGACAGAGTGATGAACCAAGGGGAACGAGTGCGCAGGAATTCTAAAGTGGTTAAGGCAGCCAGCCCCACTACCCTAGCGGATCAGGAACTGGTAATCGCCCGTCGTTCAATTCGGGAATGTTGGTTAATGTCTTTGGATACCCGCCAATAATAATCAGCATAGTCGGACCGCCCCAATGATTCCATAAACTCTTCATCGTGGGTAATGACGATAAGTTGGAAATTATTTTGTTGCCGACGGGTCCGAATGATATGGGACAGACTCTCAGCCAAACTCTCAATATTGGCCCGATCTAGATTAGTGGTAGGTTCGTCCAAAGCCAAGATACCACAATTGGCGCCAAAGGTTTCCGCCAGGGCCAACCGGATGAGTAAACAGGTGAGGACCCGCTGTCCGGCACTACATCGCCCGCGCATATCCAATTCGGTATTATTCTTGACCATCACCACTCGGTAACTGTAGGAACGGTTACCCCGGGTGGTTTCACAATCGGAACGGATTTCCACCGTGTCAATGTCATTGCCTTGGTAGGTATTAATCCATAGTTCGTGGATAATTTTGTTGATTTCCTCCATCTTGATCGAGTGGTACTTGGTAATGGCACTATCTAATGCCTTGGAGTAGGTTTCCAAATCTTCATTAGCCAACTCTTTCGTCTTGCACTTGATCATCTGCGCTCGAAACTTGGCCTCAATATCGTCAAATTCGCTCTCCAGTTCGTGCTGGTACTGGCGGCACTGAATTTCTAACTGGCGAATTTCTCCTTGTAGCCCTGCCAATTTTTGGCTCATGGACCGCTCTTGTTGGTCGTACTGCATCAATTGATCTTGCAAGGCCTTGGCGTCGTAGCGCGCGAGGTCCGCTTTGGTCTGCTCAAGTTTTTTCGTGGATTCACGTTTGCGCTGGATGAGGTGGTGGTATTCGATATTCGTCGCAATGGATTTGGTATAGGCCTCGTGGTTTTGACAATGATGCTCAATATCCTTGAAGCGAGTCTGTACAGCCACCAGGGCGACTTCCTGGTCTGTAATATATTTTTCTTGCTCTGTAATATCATACTGGCACCGTGCTATGTGCTCTTCAACATTGTCACCGAGATACTGCATGATGGCCGCTTTACACGGAGTGAGTTGGGCGAGATGATGGCGTAAAGTCACCAAATCGTCGTCCAGAGTTTCCTCTTCGGTCCGACTTTGGTCCAGATGTTGTTGCAGTTCTGTTTGGACTTGGGCGCACTGAGCGCTGGTATCAGTAACTGCCCTGTCGATCTCGACCAGTTCGGCCTGGACCTTTTCCAACTCCATAGTGTACATACGTTCCTCGGTTTCGTAGCGATGCATATCGGACAGTTCCCGGCCTGCCATCTCCACCTGGGTCTTTGCGTTACTTATTTGTTGCTGCAATGCTTGACCCCGTCGTTCGTGTTCCCGTAATTTTTGGTGGAGTAATTTAATGTCGGCCTCTAACGTAGCCTTCTTATCCAGGGCTTCCTTGATCTCGGACTGGTAATCGTCAAAAGAACGATGGGAACCGATCGACTCGGTCAGTTCCTGATCCAGCTTCGCCACTTTGACCTCGAGGGTGGCTACTTGATCGGCCAGGTTGGTTCGTTTCATTAGCGTTTGGTTGAGATCGATCAGTTGACGGTGACGATCCTTGAGGTTCTGTAACCGGTGCACCATGGTTTGATGGTGGGTTTCTGCCTCCATCACTTGGGTTTGTAAAATCCCCTGTTTCGATTGTAACGTTGGAATACCCTTGGATTTTAACTTGTGTACCGCTTCCCAATGGGGTGTCAAGGCCCTTAAAGTGCGACATTGAGCCTGGTTCTGAGATAATTGCTCCTGGAGATGGGCCAGTTGTTCGGGTGCCCGTACGTGTTTGGCCCGCAGAGTGTCAAGCACTGTGGCCACATCATCTGGGGTGTCAAAACCTCGATCGCACACGGGACAACATCTGTTCTTTTCGGTTTCGTCGATAAAAACGTGGTACAACGCCGACTCGCTTTGAAGACGGGCAATAGAGGTTTGATGATCCGATACGGTACGTTCCGCTTCGTTCAGTCGTTCGGAAAACCCGCTTTCGTCCACCTCGTGCAGTGTAAGTTTTTCCATATGGTCCGCCAATTCGGAAGTGGAGTCCTGGAGGCGGCGTTCCACGAGTTCCAATTCCGTCCGTTGGTTAGCCAAAGTTGCCGCGACGGTTTGCACAGTACGCTCGGTCACTTGTAAATCCATCTCCAATTTCTCCATAGCATTTTCCAAGTAACATTTTGCTTGGACAAACGTAGTCACCTCTGGGTGGTCCTTTTGCACCGTCATCACCATGTCCTGGTCTAACGCGGCCAAATTAACCCGGTCTTTGGTCAGTTCCGTTTGCTGGTAGGTCAAGGTGGCCCGCTTATCCGCTACACTGTTTAACACCTGGAGTTTTTGGTTGGCCTGGAGAATTTCGTTCTGGTGCTCGTCCACGGCCAGTTGCTTTTCAGCGATCAACAGGGAGAAACCAGCCCCTTCGTCTTCTTCGTCGAAGGTCTGTTTCTGGATCAATAGGTCTTCGAGTTGGTCATTCTTGGTCCGTTTACGCTCTTCCACGGTCGTTTTACCACGTAATAATACTGCGATGCGTTCTTGGTTACGATGTACGGCCAGCTAGGGTTGGTCAAGTGACATTTGCCATAAGAAAAGGCAAGTTCACACAATCAACAATGACGGTATATAAATAACATGGGATAAAGGCATGATTTCGTCAACAGTTAATCTCAAAGCGTATAACTGGTTAGGCAAGTTAAGCTTCGAATTCCTCATCATAGTGGGTAAGATGTACTAGAAATGATAAACAAGTAGAAAAATCCAATCACACAAAACATATCCCTCAAAGAATAAGTTGGAGCAAACACTTACCTGCTGTTGCTCTAGGGCCGTTTTCCGTTGCTTGTGTTCGCTCAATGCTCTTTCAACTTTGTGGACCTGAGTTCGGAGGGACTGTTCCCGGGTCCGGTTCGCTTCCTTGGTGTGTTTATACTCACTAATACGACGTTGGTGTAAAGAATTTAAGTCGTTAACCCGTTGCACCAAGCCTTCCGCTGTGGGAGGGGTATCAGATGATGCACTCGTGATTTTATCCTTAGGATGGTCAATTTCCGCGGAGGCCTCGAGAAGGCGGGTCAGCCACTCGATATTTTTTATATGATCATTATGACGCGAACTAAGTTCACCCTGGGTAGTATAGAGTTTTTGCACGGCCAATCGGGCCTGGGTGATACGTTCTTCGTGGGTACTGATTTGCCGTTGGGCAAGCTTGGCATCCCGTTGGAAATTACGTGTCGTGTTTTCCTGATCTTTCTGTAACTCCAACAACTCCTCCAAGGTTTCCTCCATCCTGGTCATACTTTGCTCTGTGTGACGCAAGGTGCTGGTAATAATATCATGTTCATGACGTAGCTCGGCGTACAGGGCCTCCCGGTTGCCCATTTTCGTTTGCTCCTCGATAGTCCCTTGACGCTGTTTCTCGATTCGCTTTAACGATTTTTTGTGGATAGCAATTTGATCCTGATATAGCGTGATTTTTTCGCGGGCATGTAAATAATGCACGCGGATCCGTTCCGACTTATCCCGACTCTGCTGTAGATGACTTAGGTGCTGCTGATCTAGTTTAATATCGGCTATTTGTTCCTTACGAATGGACCGGATACTCTCCAGGGCCTTGGTATACCGACTAGAGGCGAATATTTCGTCAAACTTTTTCTTGAGCGCCGAAGGTTCCGACAATGGCCAGTTGGAATCCTCCTGATGGCAAAAAATAACGTTTTGTAGAATAGCCTTGGACACGCCTAACTGGTGGGTAATTTCGAGGTCCAAGTCAGCGCACCGAGTACTTAAACTGACCTGGTGCTCAGGATTCTGCGGGTCAATTTTCACCAACAAGTTTTCCAAAGTCCGTACACTGGCGGTGTTACCTCGCCGGGTGAGTTGCAACGACCGGGTACAAATCAACGGCTGATGTGCCACATTGCGAAACTTTAGTCGGATTTGGGCTTTGGTCTCTGAAGATTGGGTCAATCGGGGGTCGTGAATAAAGGCACCTCCTCTAGAGTTGGGAGGCAGGTCCCCGGTGGTGGCATACTTGAGACACTCGATAATGGTGGTCTTTCCGGACCCATTGTGGCCGACAATAATAGTGAGCGGGGTGTAGAATTCGATAACGCTGGGTACCTCAGGATCGAACGACCGTACCCCGCGAATCATGAGTTTGTCGACGGCCGCCATGGTTACAATCGTGATTCGCTGATGACAGTGGTGTAATTACCGCATAGAAACGGACAATTGATGGAAGGAAAAAAACGAGGATAGTTACCAATGAGTTCAATGCAGTAGCGAAATATCAGACCCAACACGGTAACAGGCGATAGCATAATGAGCAACATTGGTGACTATTCTTAGGGGATAAATCCGCAGCAGACTTAGTAAACGTGTGGGAAGTGTTGGTCTAGCTAGATCTGGGTTATTCCCTTGATAGGTTATGGTGGAGATTAATTACTAACACTGAATCTTTGAGCTGGCAAAATCCATCAAACAAGCTCTATCGTTGTTACATTTACCACACCAGGGAACCTTTGTAAGAAAGAGCGGGTCAATCTACCATTATCAGTTACGTTTCACTTCATACTGTGGATAAAAAAGTAACCTTTGGCATGCAAAGAAAGGGTGGCCACATTCACTAAAAGATATATTATTTATCCTTGGACACTGACAATTAAAATTGACACACGCTGTCTTGCTGACAACTACACCCAACGCTTTACTTTCACCTTTGAGAAATTTACGTGTTCAAAAGACGTTTGCCTTTGCTAGGGGAGAGAATCAAGACTAAGGATCCACCAGTTCATTACCAATAGTATTTTATATACATAT
Organism: Dispira simplex; assembly: GCA_027478255.1. Lineage (NCBI taxonomy): Eukaryota > Fungi > Kickxellomycota > Dimargaritomycetes > Dimargaritales > Dimargaritaceae > Dispira > Dispira simplex. Next base: position 4,471 of record JAOPJG010001115.1, on the reverse strand, counting down.
AAAAAGTACGTATATATATACACTGCACAGTGATGACAAAGGGTATTGGAGTGAATCAGGGTACTAAAAGATATGAGATAGGAAGCGCACATGAGTGTACACGACGTTATTCCATCAGGATCAGCTCTGTTACCACAGTAGCGAATTGGAATCTCAATGATTGATGACACAATGGGAGATAGACTAGAAAGGAATAAGGATCAAAAGAGTGAGGGAAATAAGGGAAGCCGTAATACAGATGAAATCGGGAGTGGGGAGTGAGGAAAGGCTAAATGGGATGTATAACGTACTTCCAAGCCGTTCAATATCAACGTAGCTAGATGGTGCCTGAATTATGCGGTCAATTTACCAACCAAACTCTCCCCCCCATACGCAAGCGGGTCAAATGACGAGTTGAATAGCCTCGTTTACGACAAAGAAGTAGGACCCAAACTTACAATGGGTGATTTCCTCACCTTTTGAGACGACGCCTTGGCTAAAATGTTGGTGAGTGATTTGGGTTTAAGCACACGAGATCGGGCGTGTAATTTTTCCAATTTCTTCGTACACGGCGACAACATTTTATCAGTGGGACTGCTAAGATTAAGCCGATTCTTAACAAAGGGAAGGCTAGCGGGTGTATCCGTCTTGTTACGTCCGCCAAAGGGGCTGCTGGGGGGAGTGTTAATGGGTAGCGCTTGGGTTTCGGACATGGTGAAATAGGGTATTGGCTAGTACGCACGATACAAAAACCGATATACGAATTCAAACGAGCCAAAATTGTGCCTGTAGTAGGATTTAGAAAAGGTGAGCCGCTTGGCAATATGTATCGAGGAAGATTAAATAAGAAAGTAAGCAGAACATACGAATAATAAAAGGCAGTGTGTGTAAATTTTGGCTATTTAAACCGGGCCTAAGTTGAACTTTATACTGGCTGCAATGAAACATCACAACGGGAAAAGGGTATTTCGGAAAAGGAGATAAATAAATAATAATAATAAAAATACCACCTTAACCAACCGGTTCAAACTGATGCCCAAAAAGGAATAAGACCAGGGTGTTAATTCACCGGAAACTGGACAACCAAATTGGCCTCAAAAATGAGAAAACATGAGTACTCGCCACAACTTTAATATTCACGGAAGAGATATCAACCAGTGAATCGCCCGCCAGGGATACTGATAAACACAGGATTCACAGTACACATTGAGTGCCATGTATCACCGGTCCACTGTTACTCGTCAAAGAGTGAGCCAGGAAGAACAAGGTCTTGAAGTTGCTATAATCGTCAACAATGTGTCAGGTCTGTCCTCGTCGTGGTTTGTTTATAGTTAGTAACGATTGGCTGAGAGGGATTGATGACAAACCAATCATCAGGGAGTCTCTGTCCTTTTCCCCCTTAGGTGTAAACAAATCAGCTCTTCCCTTCCTCCCCCTACTCCGTCTTTGTTTATTATTTCTACTTGTCACTGGCAGCGGGTTACACGCCGTCTCTACATTAGGTAGTACACGGATTTTGTTTTGGCCTCGGTTATCAGTTGTTCGATTGAAAACAGCTTTTTTGTGTTTCTTTATGAGGGAGGTGAAGTACGCTTTTTAAATTCACCACGTAGTTTTGGTAGGGAAGGATGAAAAAAAAATCATGGAGGCACGAACCGCCCGTGATGCTAGCCAGTGTGTCACAACCGTGCGTGGCTTAATATCGGATGATAAACACTTATCCCCTCGTCTGAATGACATTTTTCATTCATAATGCAAAACAGGCTTATCGATTTTCATCGCATTTCTACCTTTAGGAATAAGATTCGGTAGTTGTCCGCTAAAATGAACACCACGATTTATTTCTTTAAAAATCCCAAATTTTCGCTGTTCCTTCACATAAGTAATTCACTTTAATCACGGACATCACTTATCCTTTAGCTACATTGTCAGCTAATTCAAGAACATGAAATGAACAGATTCCCAAAGGCAGGTATAGACATAATCTCGATAATTTCTATTTACACCAAGGAACATGCGAAGAATAGATATTTTTTACAACTGTATCTAATGTAAACAACAATGTTACTTTCTTAACATCAACTTAGGTTATCGGTACCATTGTCATCGTTGGTGAAACAAACAACGCAAGACCATTTGTCTTCAGTGAATTGGCCATTTTTGAAAATATGTCCGAATCTGAACTACTTCTAGTTAACCGTACATTGACTATCGTCACTAACAGCCTGAAGAATCGCATCAGTGACTTTGGTAAACTGGGTCTTGTGCGCGTCAGTGGCAGCGACAAAGTCAGTGTTATCTTCGGGAAACGGGTCCACGGTACATCCACTCCCGAACGCTGATGTATTCACGTTGAATAAAAAAATGCAGATTCCACGTATCCCAGTAAAACCCTCGAATATTAGTTTTGGTATTCGAATAAACGGAGTAAAGTAGTAAATAAAGTCACGTCTGCCTCCTTTGTAGACCAAGTGAGAAGTAATACTTTGCATCTCACCCACTGTGTTTACTTTTGTTTACCACGTTGGGTTTAATCTTCCCTACTTACCATTGTTCCACACAAGGTCCGGAGTGTTGACCATAAGGATGGTATCTTTACCCAACCAGTCGTGACTCAGGGGTTCGTTCTGGGTGAAGTTACGAAGTTCTTCCAGATGGCCTAAAGACTCGAGCACATTCTTCCACGCAGTGCTTTTTATAAGAGGAAGTCGAAAAAAATAATACCGTATCAGCACAGCGAATTAAGGTTAGTCATCGTATCCCAAGACACCCTTTTCACACCCTCAACATGGTACATCACATTAGTTGAAATTCGCCTTGACAGTGATATAAAGTTGGTTAGAGTTACCTGTCCAATTCCCCGCTTTGGGTGGGTTGTTCCTGGCGGTCAACCACCCGTTTGATGCTGTAGGACGCTTTGTTCCCATCCCCTTGGATAATGACGTGATCCCTGAATATTTTTGGATGGGGGCGAGACAGCAAGGAAATCAAAGGTCCAGAGGTAAATATGGTGTGTCATTTTAAATAAATATACATATATATATATATATTAAAGTGTATATGTAGAGTTGGGTTTAGGGTTCTTGTACTGTGTCCCTTTATTCTTTCTTTGCGGTACGGGTACTGAAAACGGACCACTATATCAGTAGCTCTGCTAAGACAGGAGGCTCCGTGGTTTTAATGGGTCTGAGCTAGGGTTATAAAAGTACCACCCTTGTAGTTAAAATAGAAATAAGGTCAGGGTCACCCCAAACTGGGGTCTCGAACAAGGGCGCTTTTGGTTACCGGTTTGGCCACGGACCAAGCGATGCAAGTGAAACGAGACCCTTCTGGGTTTAGGCCAAGGCCTTGTGGAACTTACTGATTGGGAGGGGGAAGGAAACCTCCCTTTACGCCCCTGACGAGGTCAATGCGGTAAGTGGAGTCGGTCATGGTGAAAATAAAAGGTAAAGTAAAAGTGGAGAATAATGAAAAGCAGAACCAGAAACGCATGCTGGCATAAAGCATGGAGGAGGGGATAAGGTATAGGTCAGTTTGGATGGGAGAGCACGTCTTGGCACAGAAGAGGCAATGGTGTCGTGAGTATTCCTGGTATCGTTTAGTACACACCAAAAAAAAAGTAGGGAAATGGGAGTCCCCGCTGGTCCATTGTAAGGCCCGAATACACTGTCGAACCACGCGATTACATACTTTCGAGTCTGACTTCTGTTGACACAGTGGATTATGGCACACGGTTTGACATCCGGAAGTTGCCAGAAAGTGAATGGAAGAGAGGGCGTTTACCTCATCCACCATGTACGACTATATAACGCTCAACGGTGGGAAGGTTCTTCCCCTTATCGTTTGCTCAGGTCATAATACTATAATACCACTATCATATCGCCTGGGCATGTGATGACGAATCCCCGTGTGCTATCGAGGGTGGGGCTGAGTCAAGTGCTCCGAAACCTGCCCTTTCCAAGGTCACCATGTTGGAAATTAGGCGTTTCCTTTTTAACTATCATTATAGCTTAAATCAAATGTGATGAACCAAAGTCACCGGATATCCACTCGACATTTTCTCCCAATATAAACGAAAGACATTAAAATGACATACCTTTGGCAGCTACTAACTTGAGTGTCCTGGTAAAATGTGATGTTATTTTCAACTATATAGAGATTTGGAGCAAAAAATGTACCAACCTCAACATAGCCAATAGGATTTCGTGAGAGACCCATTCAACTTCGACGGATGTACCCCTATATAGTCGAAAAAAAAACTATCCACATGTGATGTTATTTTTAAACAATGGGTGATTTTTTTTCGACTCTATAGCGTTTCGGATGAAAGAAAATTACAGGAATAATCACGTGATTTCGACGGAAGAATAAATGGCGACCACTTCCCTTTTTTTTAACAAGAACAAGAAAAAAGGGATGGCATACACTACCATCGTTATATGGGTAGTTTTTTTTTGACTAATAGGGATAAATCGGCCAGCTTTGAGCAGGT
>JAOPJG010001114.1:0-12727 GCA_027478255.1 Dispira simplex | reverse complement strand
GAGACCGGCGGACCCGGTGTCGCACTTGGCTTTTTTCGCTACACTTTCGCCCGCAACCGTAGACGGTACACTAGGTAGTGAGTGCTTATTCTTACGTCGCCGGGGTTTACGTTCACTCTGCCCCAACTCGTCCCCTGTGTGAGCAGTATCTGCCGTTGCATTCAAGTCCACAGAGGGACTCCAGTTCGCTGTGTTCTTCTGCAGAGCCTGAGGTGTCACCACATTAACCGCTTCCCCCACGGTGTTGGCCATGGAAAGTGCCGTAGCGAGATAAAAGGGAAGTTCCTGACGACCTGTCAAAGGTAATGAGGTAGTACCAATGACCTTGGTCGGCTTTCCCCCTCCCAGGGTTTCTACAGCCGCAGAACGCACGTGGTCGAGCGCTGCCGTGGCCTTTTTACTTTCGGCGTGCAAAAGCTGGTTCAACTGGGCCAAAGCATTACCCTCGCCACCTTTGCCGGAGGTTCCCAAGGGACTAGGAGTAGTGGACCCGGACAACCCTATCGGTTGCTGGAAGCTCACCGATCGGCCCAAAGTCAGAGGGGACGACGACGTTAACGCAGAGTAGGACGGTGTCTCTCCCTTGTTGGCAAAGAGATGGTAAAGGGACGACGGTGGCGCCAGCATTTCCGACACTCCTGGACTGGCAAGCCCCGTGGTTGAGGAAGCAGCGTCTGACAGTGTACCTCCCAGCAATGTGGATGTCCCTAGAGCATTGAATCGAAGGATAGGACCTCGATCACGACCAAACGCTGATCTCAATCCAGACAAGGCCGAAGTGGTGCGGGCCAAACCATAGCAACTGTCCAGAGGAGGCAAGGGTCGACACCGCACGAGTTTGGCATAGGCTGGGGGTAACTGGACAGGGAAGTAAGTTTGCAGATTATCGTTTAGAAAAGGTCCCAGCTTGTGATGTAAGGAACAGGTGGCTGCCAACGCGCGGGCCCGAGGCAGCGGAATCCACGAACCATATAATTCACTGTCAGCACTGGGATACCGGTACCGGTCCACCTCCAACGACAGTACGATGCTCTTCTCTTGGTCACTTTCTACCCCACCGGCGTTCAAAAGTCGCTCCGCGTTGACGTAACCGGTATCGGCCCGTCGAAGTAGAGTATGGGACCGCTTGAAACCCTGCCGGGGACCCACCGCCACAATGTAAAACGGAGTCGACTCGATGAGGGTGAGGTAGATTCGTGGGGTGACATTGATGCGGGTGGGAATACAGTCCGGACGGGGTGGAGGTGTGTCTTCCCCTTCTGCTTCACTCCGAGCCGCCAGGGCTGCCGCGTAGGACGCCGAGATTACCCGCGGTTTTTTCCCTCCCTTCTCCGATAGCACAGGAGACGACGATGCAGAGACAGCGGCCTGATCTATAGCTGAGGATTTTCCGAGTGTCTGGGTTTCAGGCCCAAGTAACGTCGGCAAAGCTTGGTCCTGGGACGACTGTGTTGAGGGCTTTGGTTTGAGTTTGGGTTGGGTATCCACACTTTCGGTAGCTTCACCCTCTGCAGTGGTACTAGTAGTAGCAGAGATGGCAATGGAGGAAGACGTACCCTTGGATGACGACAGGTCGGTCTCTGTGGTCGGTGGGGTTGCTTTAGAAGCAGGGGTGTTCATCACCAGGATAGTATCAAGGGCCGAACTGACAGGCAGTTGTTTCTGTAATTGTTGCTGCTGTCGGTGCTTTTGCAAAGCCGCGATGGTCCGGTTAAGCAACGCTGTGAACGGTGATATGGTCTTTTCTTCGCCAATTTGTCCACCCGTTCCGATACTGACGGCGGGAGTGGCACCATTGGTGGAGATTGTGGATGCCGATTGTTCAGTGTCCTTACTGGAAATACGACCAGATAGGGTGGAACTCGGACGCGAATTCAACGTCGAGGCCAAGAGTGAGGAAAATGTAGAGGCAAACGAGGAACTGGTCATATCTGTGGAATCATCCGATCCACTTCCGCTCTGTTTGCCACCATCTCCCCCACTACTAATAGACTTGGCGAGAGCCGAAGGAGCCGAAGAAAATAATCCACTAAGGTCGGATTCTAATGCCGCCGTGGGCAAATTAAAGGCACTCCCCTTGGCCTTGGCCAGAGCCGAGATGGCCGTCAACAAACTCCGTGTGGTTAGAGCACTGGGAGTAATCAATGGAAGCGTGGAGCGTAACGCCGTGACCGAACGGGAACCAAATACAGCAGATCGGTCCTGACCTTTAGCAGTAAGCTCGGCAGAGGTCAGAGATAGAGAGGACACAGGTTCATCATCTTCAACCATAGGCACTTTGGTGCTCAATGTTGGACTACTATGAGAGGCACTACTGCCGTCCTCTGTCATCGCATCTACGCCTTCCTCATTGTCCGTTCCGGATAACGATGGTGATTTTATTGCCGCTAAAAAGATTTGCACTTCAGGGCGGTCCGTTAATTTAAACTCGATCATTAATTCCCGGGCAACGGCCGAGGGGACCCATAATCCGCGGCTTTCTTGCGGCCCCGTACGGAGAGCCACAGCCAGACGGTGTTTGGCATCCCGAAGGTCTAATTTTCCTTCACCCAGAGTGACCCGGGCAGCACGGCGTAACTGTGTTGCGTTGACGTAACCCAGATGATCATCCGGTTTCAACTGTGAAGAAACTACTGTGGTTGAGCGACGTCCCGCATGCATGGGCGGTTTCGAACCGGACCCTATGACCTGCATGAGTTTACCACCGGTCCCTTCGATCACCGTTTCTTGCACGCGGATGTCTCCGTATATCTTATCCACGAAACCTTCCAGCAGAGTGGTATCGGTGGTGTTGGCCCTTACACTGGCTGGTGATTTCACCTGCCAGTCAATTGGGGAAGGGGATTGATCTTGGTCTGGAGACCCGACCGACGCACAACTAGATTCTGTATTCCCAGGCCGAATGATACCCTCACCGGACGATGTGTCGGCGGTTGTCCCGATACTCTGGTCAGATGGACAGCCACCCTGTGTCGTCAGAGAACCCGGTGACTCATTAGTCGCGGTCACTTGTTTTCCTGTTGGATTGGATTCCCTATTGGAACATACACGTCCACAGCTCAAGCAGCATAAATGTGGTTTATTCTGTGTGGAAATCCCAGAACAAGTTGAACGATTCACTGGTGTGTCGGCCGGCGTGGTGAGCAACTGGTTACCCAGCTCGTAACTACGCAGGTTGGTGAGCCACAACGGTGGGGTAAGCTGTTCGTTAGTAAACGATCGAGATAGGCGATGAGATATTCGGCTGGAAGACCCAGAATGGTTCAAATTGATACGGCTACCATTAGCAGCGAGCAATGCCTCTCTAGACGAGTAACGCTTTCTCGAGTCGTTTGCTAGAGTAGAAAGTACCACATCTTGTCGTTGGGTAGCGGCCAACCAGTTTGACACCCGTCGGTGGGAAGTGTCATCTGAAGTTGGGTCAATGGCACTCGGCTTACATTGACTACGGGTCTTTAAACTCAGATTGGAAAGGGAGTTGGGCAAGGACGATGAACAAATCAATGCCCAGTCCGTAGTCCCTTCCTTTTTCTTTATGTTCAATTCCGATGCTACTTCGTGTTCCAATACCGGTTCTAGCGGAGTGGCGTTTGAACGGAAGCGTGACCGTGTTCGGAACGGGATGGCCGAGACAAGGGATTTACGATATTCCTTGTCCGAGAAATCCTTGACCGACCTGGAGGAATGCAACCGGTCCCACACGAACTCACTAGTGGATAGCGACCGCTGTCGTGGTGTAAGATCAGTGATTGTATCAGAGTACATCTCCTTGTTCCTTCCTAGGACGTTCAAAAATTGACCAGCGACTTTCCCCGTACCCCGCACGTCATCCGTAGTGCTGTGAATTAGGGGCCCACCGATACACCGGCAGTGAAGCGTAGCCGAGTCTTTCTGAACTTCAAGTCCAGTCGGGTTCGTTTCGCTACTCGGCAGTCCTCCCGTTTTACACCGGGGTGAAGCCCATAACTGTTCAATTTCCGAAAGAGACATAGCTTCTGGATCATGAAATTCGTTTAATCCACCAAAGCTGCCGTAACTGGACCCCGTACACGAGACTCCTCCCAGTGCGATACCGGGTTCACATCCAGTGGTTTGAATTCGAATGGGAACTGGCCCAGAGGAAGAGACATTATCCCCACTACCGCTATTAGGCTCGCGCAGGGTATTATCGGCCTCCAGACTCAGCGATTCTAGCCTGAGGCGATCTGCTTCCTCTACAATAGGTGGAATATCCTCGTCGTCAGACCCTACCAAAGACGGAGAAACGCTACTTGGTTCATTGAAAACCATTTCCAAATCGTCCGGATCTGACGTGGGAACGGAGAGTGACCTTGGAACCTTATCCCGGGCCCCTTGTAGATTCCGGTGCAAGGCATGGTCACTCAACGGACGTTCATTGGCTGTAGTCACTTTCTCGGTGATGTCCGAGTCCAAGGGTGTGCAGCCCTCACGTCGGTGGTGGGATGGAAATGCGGCAAAAATTGAATCAAAGGGAAGTGGAGAGGTTTGCCAAAATACGCCAGGGCCAAAAGGACTACCCGAGATAATGGTACTAGATGGAGGTGGGGGATTCCGTCGAGGGGTAGTCACTACATCAGCCAACGCCGGGTAAGGCCCCAGTGATGAAGCACTGGTCGTCACAGACGTGGTAAAAAGTGCTTTTGATGGCGAGGACGATTTTTTTGTGAAAATCCTATCATCTTGGGAACCCGGCCCCTCCTGTGGATGGAAGGTGTTTGCTGGTCCCTTTTGTGTCTGAGAGGGATTCAAGTCTTCGGTACTGGCATTCCTGGATGTGTGAGAACTCGTGGGAGTGAGGTGGGTTGATTTAATAGTACGACAAGTTGAGGAAAGCTGGGCTGACCCTTTCCGCGACACCCTGTAGTTCTGCCGTGCTTGGACTTGCAACAACAGGGGTTCAATCTCTTCATGTAGGTTAACCAAAGGTACAGGACTCGAAGCCCGTGATGTCCGCGACGCAGGTGGGGGATTAGTGGGTAGAATGAGCGGGGAGACATTATCTGCCAAGTGACCGCTCATCATTTCTTCGTGAAAATCCACCGTTTCATCAGATACACTCATATTCGACATACAGTAGACATCCGGGGGTGCCATAGAAAACGTTTTCTGACGGTCCGACGCAGTCGACGAAACTGGTGGGGAAGGAGCAGGCGATATTGGGAGGCCATCGCCTGATTCCTGGGGATATTTGTTTGTAGCGGAAGACACAACAATATTAGTAGATAAGGCTACGGTGGCTGGTCCGGCTCCATTGTACGACTGACGTTCCGGGGATGTGGTGCGGGTGGCAGCGACGGAAGAGCCGGTAGAGGTCGACTGAGTGTACCGAGGTACCCACTTACCACGGCCGGGAATCGGCATATTGAACGGCCTTTCGTCATTAAAGGGTGGTTCGTCATATGCTGAGATGGACCGGACCAGCCGATGGAGTTGGGAAGAGGCATTCATAGCATTTTCCTCCATTTCTGGCTCCGATGATAGATGAACCGGACTACTGGCGGATGTGCTTGGTAGAGATGGTCCTGAGAAAATGTGATCCAGGGTGGTCAACCGCGGTCGTTTTGAGGAGACACTGCCACCAGGACGGGGACGCGGCTGGCGCTTTTTCCCCGATCCGGATACACCGGCGGGAGTAGCCGTTGCTGGTAACACTGGGGATTGCGAAGATGGTGGAGGTGTGCGGAGTCGCACAGGAGGTGAGTCATCGGTTGCCAAATAGTAATGAATTTTGCGGGAATAGCGACTGTCCACCGCCCGACCTAGGATGGGTTTGCGCGGAGGTTTGTGCTCGGATGCCCGTTTGAAATGCTGAGATATTCGCGAGGACACGGTGGCGTAAGGAGTAGCACCTCCCAGTATGGTAAAACGTTGTTTCATGATGCAATTGGCTAGTTCCTTGGGAGAGCTGGGCTTATTACCCATGATCAAGAGGGCCTTGATGATGGCCACGAACACCTTATCCCGGGCATCGTCCGGGTGGAGGTTGTCTAGATTGTAGGGTAGTTTTTTACGTGACCCGGGGGGTGATGTGGTCGGGGATCCTTCAGGGGACAGTGAAGGCGAACAACTTGGAGACCGCGGTTCCGGGGAGGCAGTGCTCTTTGGAAAGGGCGGTAGACATTTGCCGCCAGAGTTGTGACGCATGGTGTGGTTGTAGGTGGGAGTGGCGAGTGATGTGTCCTCCGAACCTAATGGTGCGGTTGTTACAGATGGTTTGTTCAGACTAGCCATCTTGTCACTGAGGTTAACCAGATTATAAATGACAAAAAAATCAAGGGTGGGAAAAGGAGCAGGGTGTTGGTCAGGTTAAACCCATAGACCGGACAAAAAAAGGACCCCGCAATTAAATGACAGTGAATTTACAGGAGAAAACCGTGATACCAATAACGAAACGGCCTGATGAATTATACAACAGTTGTTGGTCATAGCCAAAAGGACAACGCACATATATAATTGATCACCCAGCTATAGAGTCCAAGTATAAATCGTAATATGTGGTAGTAAAAACAATGACCCACGGAGATGACGTCGTATGATAAGTGCGATAAGTAGTACTGAGGTTGCGAAAAAGGTAAAAAGATATCACGACATGGATGAATTAACCGGTAGCGATCGGTCCAACGTGGGAATAAGGGAGGAATTTGTCCAGATAGAGTGGGGGGGATACGACGGCGACAGTGATTATTGTATCTCAGCAGAGTGATAAAAAAAGAGATGACATGAATTATTAGCAGGGTAATCCAATTCACTCTGTCCTTAGTAACGGAAAGGGGATCAGTGGTGGTTTCGTCCTTTTACCAATGCGACGAGATATCGCTTAAGCAAAAGCTCGGTGGAATTAGATGGTGGGAGGGGAGCTTACAGTATTCAACACGTCCATCTATTTTGACACATTTCAAGATACCCGCGTTTGGTCGCCATCTTTCCTTATATATATAAATAATTATAATATGAAGGGGTTAAGAATACCCAAGAGACTCAGGAAAAAAGTAAAAGTTACCCAGCATGACTCTAAGGGGATCGGTGACTGTAATTCTCGTGTCACCTCTCGTATGTGCTGTGCATGACATTGGAATTCTAGATAACGTAAATGATGGAGAGGAAACGAAGAGTGATGAGTACGGACAACGTGTCCACACCCATATAAGCATGGAGCACGGGTGTGAAAATCATATTCGTAATCAAGTATATGTGCATATACTCGTCCCACTCTCACACTCTTCTGTGCACTAGAGACTACTCCAAACAAGTTAGACGGGTTTCCAAGTCTCCCATGGTGCTGGCCAACCTAGTACACTTCTCCCACTCCGAGTTGTAGACTATAAAAGCCACAATATCCTCCACCTTTGAGAAAGACGTGTGCTACGGTTTGGTGGGGCGTAGCGTTGCTTGTCAAAATTCATTTGTTCGTTTCTCCGTTGGACAGGGAAATGAAACCACTGACCACTTCACCTCTCAACTCAAGCCGATAGACTAGTCCGTCCAAACAAAGTCCAGGACTTTTGGAAAGAGAAAAAAAGACAGGTAAAAGTGTGAAGGTTGTGTGCTGATGACGAAGCTACGGTCTCGCTTTTATGGGTACATTAGCCATAGCCAATAGACAAGAGTGACAGGGCAACGACTTGACAGCAAGAGCAAAGAAAACCTACCTTGACTACAGCCAAACGATGGGTAACAGTGTCCGTTTGCGGGGCGTTGTGATGAGGCAAGGAGAATGGGGGGTGAAGGAACAATAACGAAAAGTTTACAAGTCGAGTAAGAAAAAGAAAAACGCGACAGTGACAATGAAGATGGGAAAGGGTAGTAAAGAAGCGTATAGTGAAATAAAAAAAACAATAAGATGTAACGGTGTACACATTGCACTCCCAAAGGTCCGTGTATCTTTTTTTTAACCCACGCCTGACGCAAAAGGAAGGGCCAGCCAAGCGCTCTTTTGGACAAACCCAAAAAAAAATAACTAACGATTTGGTCGCTATAAAAGTGTGTTAGTGCTACTGATTATTATTATTTCCGTTGTTGCTGTACGGATGACCTGAAATCCTCCTTTCTCCGAGAGCGACCGATAAAAGCAGCTGACAGGACCATAATGCAATTACAAGTGTCAACAACAATGATGTGTAATGTTGGGACAGCGATTACTTTTACATACTCGCTACTCTTTAAAGCATCACCACTGCGCCATTGCCCCTGAATGGATCTCCCTCCGCATTCTCTCTTCACCAAGCCCTGAAGAATAGGCGCAATCAACCTGACCCTCGCTTTTCGTAACTATTTTGGCTTTTTAACGGATATCCCACTATTCTTTCCTAATATTGGGCAAAAATATCCTCTTTTTTGAAATCCAACTTTTTTTTGGCTATATATCGCTGCGCCGCTGTCCATCAGGGAGGTAATGGCAGAGGCCAATCCGGGTCACACTCATTTTTTTAGCAAAGTGTGAAAAAATCCCCCATCAAGGCGATATAGCCCAATCATTCCCACATATCCAGGGCGTACTGTGTTGTAATGGTGTCGTTCAGGCCAATGATTCACCACTTTCTCAGTATGATAATAATGACGAATAGGTCAGAATCGACCAATAAATCATTTACCACTGCGATAAATTGAAAAAAAAAGATCATCCAAAAATTTTATTCACCAACGAAATATTCAACACTATCAAATAGACAACGGCCGAAAAGCGTACCGCCCCCCCCCCACGATTTCATATAAAAATAACCACACGCGTCATCTGCCTACAAGCAGGGAGAGGGTGTGACCACAGTGTCCTAAATTACCAGCGATCTTCCATCACAATTTTACAGTTGGTCTCTCGAGTCAATCGCCGTATTATAAAACCGATGAGCGTTGGCCGTGGTGGTTTCAATCACTTGGGCGATGGACCATTGCCGCACTGCCGCGACCCGTCTTATTACTTTACTTATTGTGACGTCAATCTGGTCTAGCCGTGAGAGATCAGTTTCCACAAGCAGTCGATCTGCTGGCACCACTTGGATCCGTTCTTCCACCTGCGGAGAGCGTTGATTGATAGTCTCGGAGAAACTGACAAAAACACGTCGACTCACAGCGTCGGGTAGTGCGTAAATTTGGTTCAAAACTTCGGTCGATCCCGAATACGAGTGAAGCATAATGGCCGTTGGAAAGAATTGGTCACTCAGCGCTATTTTATCGGATGGCCGTTGGCCACGCGATTGTTGTCGCCACTCACGCACTATCTGTTGGAAAAACGCTACGAAAGTGGTTGCGGCTCGTACACAATGAAGGGAAACCGGACGATGTAGCTGCACGGCTAAATCCCACTGAACCCGAAAGAATAACCACTGTAATCGATAGTCGTAGGGCTGACCAGTGGCGCGGTTCATGGCCATCCGGTCTAGTCCGATTTCTCCTACGATGGCGTTGGGATAGGTATTTAATAGTCGAACTAAATCTTGGTACCAATCTAGACCTTGGCACGCCGTCAGTTCATCCTCGTCACACTGAGGTATTAGGCCTTCTAGGTCCGACCCTTGCACTCGTTTTACCCAGCTATCCCGCATTCCCCCCAACGTTCGTTCTACCGCCCACGGGTGAATACCGAACCCCACCGTGATACGGCGTTGTGTTTTGGGCAATTGCAACAGGGTTTCCAACGTATTCCAACCGGCCCGATTAAAACCCATCAGGGCTAGCCACCTAGTACGGACCTGTTCCAGTCGTTCTTCTACCTTACCTGTCACCAATGCTGGGTCCTGTTGGGCGTGGTTATGGACGTCAAAAACTCCCAGCGCCCAGGGAAGGTCCTCGTCTCCGTTCAAGGAGTCCATCGTAACTGCGCACAAGTTACCTAGTAACTGTTGTAATAATATTATTAGCTAAAGCAAATAAGCGAGACCACAGCGAAGGAAAAAAAAGCTGGTAACCGTGCGAATAGCGGCTGGCGGTCATTAACGTACAAGAGGTGGTCTCGATAATGTCAACAAGGTCAGTAAGCTGTTTACTTTTCTATACTTGACAACCCCCTCCACGCCATAAACCGCAGTGCCTTGATGATTCACGACGGGTTACTGTCATCTCTTTATGTCTCTGTCTGTGACTCAGTAAATATCTATATAGGAGAAATACAAGACATGTCGGTGCTACTACAAACAGTGGATATGTGTCAGTATATTATTCCCTTGACTATTGTGGGGGTATGTTACAGTGTGTGTATCATTTTATTTTTTTTGGTGGTCATTATCCGAAAGAAAACAGCATTATTAAAAGGAGGGAGATAACTATGCAGCCAGGATAATATCAGCCAGCATTGGACATTTTGGTCCATGCAAAACCAACCACCTTCCCTGAGCCATAATTCAACCAAGGACCTACATTTGCATCACTTATTCTTTAAAAACCACACTCAGGAATTCGAGGAAGGGTTTCTCGAAGAAAACCTCGGCACCATAGAAAGTAAAAAGGACATGTAACTATTCGAACTCTGATCAGGAATCGCCGTCTGACTCGGCGGTTGTTGTGGTTGCGGTTGGGGAACGCCAGCACTACGGTAGGGATCCACAGGCCGGGTAGGAGGAGCACTGGTAACCTGTGGTGCAGGGCAGAGGTCATCGTATGATACCACTTGACCCCGACCCTGCGATGGTGCAGGTTGGACCCTTTGGTCCATAAACGGATTAGCCGGACCCGACGTATAACCGGCAGTCGGAGTCGCGGTAAGCAGGTTTGAAATGGAATACCCACCAGGATTTGGCCCAAGGGTATGGCGAGGTGGGTGGGTCCCTGTGGGCTTCTTCACAGGTCGACGGTTTTTCTGGCGTAATTGAGCTCGTCGCCTGGCTTCCTCTTCGTCATCGGAGAATTCCATTTCATTCTCGGCCACTTCCTCATCATATATATTACTAGCGTCAGAACCTTTGAATTTAGAAAGTGCCGCCAATGATACTGCCTTGGCATAGTCCGGTAAATAAAAAATCTTGACGCCCACCGCTACCTGTTTAGCCGCCACGCTCTGAGCATTAGAGAAACAGATCGAGAAAAGTGGTCGGTATACGGGTCCAAAAGTCTCAAAGAGTACTCCCACCACATCTCCGTTTTCCAACGCCAACGGACACCCCTGGTCCAAGACCTGTTGATGTTGGTACAATTGCTGGGCCGTATTGATATCCGATTCCACCACTACCGTACTGTCCACCACCGAGGACACCGTGCCTAACAGCTTTGTAGCCGTTCCTTCTGGTACCTGAGGAAAAGGCGGTTCGGGAATCGTGGGATTGGCGATTTCGTGTTTGGTACGAAGTCCATTCGGATCTACCTGCGCCGTTTCTTCCTCATCGTCTTCGGATAACATGACTACTACAGCACTAGTGTCCTGTTCGTTTTCCGAGCCATTAGGCCCAACACTGTCGTTACTCTCAGCGTCTGACAATGCTGCCATATCTGTATCAAACTCTACCGTTGCCTCCGTGGTTGTTACCGGTGTGACATTGTTCGCATTGGCTAACGTTGAGATAGGGGCGCTCTCGACCTTGGTCTGCGTTGGGTCAACTTCGGTAGGTTGCGACATACTTCTGAATTGCTTGAAAAAAAAATCTGAAAAAAAAGTACAAAATAATGTGTGCAATACGAAAAGAAGACCTGCTTTTCGTTTATTCTTGGTGACGCTGACTGTAATATGGTACTCTGTTGCTTGCAATGAGCTGCTAATTTTCGGTTAATATTTTTTTTCTTCTTCGGCAACAATGGAAACACTTTGGCTATAGGATGATAAAAAAAGAATCGACACGTGATTGGATCTGATCTAATTTTCATGGCAAGGTCTATGGTATTCCACTGTGTTACATATCACCAAAAGCATAGAAAAATCGTGGAATTCGAAGTAAAATAATAGGTCACCAAAGTGAAAAAAAAGGAATGTCATTAATTAACAAATTGTCATGGGGCTACTAGGGGTGGTTGCCTTTCCCATTCTTTTAACATCACCATTCATTGTCTTGGCATTTCCTAATGCTGGCTTATCACTCATCTGGATAGTGTTTTTCGACTATATGGATAGTTTTTTTTCGACTATGTAGCGAAAAATCCGCCGAAGATGAATGGGTCGCTCACAAATTCCTATTGGTTATGCTGTAGTTGGTACATTTTTCGCTCCCAATCTCTATATAGTCGAAAATAAATCACCCATATGGCGAAAAACCCACCAAAGTTGAATGGGTCTCTCACAAAATCCTATTGGTTATGTTATAGTTGGCATATTTTTTACACTAAATCTCTATGTAGAAAAAAAAATCACCCATCTTGTCTTCTGATTTTCAAGCACACAAAATAAATAACAAACACTGTTCCTATTTTAATCTGGCTAAACAAAACACAAGGTATACATAATTATTGTAATAGGAATCTGGTCACTGGTGCGAGATGTCACTCAACTAAGACTACAGAGAGCTACGAGTAGGTAGATAAACTTTAAAATAAACAAGCATGCTTTTTATTCATGAGGGATTTGAGTTTCCCTGACCCAGTCACCTTATATAACACATGAACAACAACAAAATCATAACAAAAATCATAGGGCACTTTGACATCAAAATGAAAACAATTTTCATGGAGATAAATGTTTGTCCATTGGCTCCATGCTGGGAACACAAGACAAGGGGGGGCCTTGTAGGGTGGTTACACCATCATCTGAGATATCCTGACTTGTGGCCATCAAATCAGCTTCTCTTTGAAG
>JAOPJG010001113.1:0-12742 GCA_027478255.1 Dispira simplex | reverse complement strand
AGGGTGGTGCCAACTGTACATTGTATGCCTGTATGGTTGGTGGTAAATAAATTATGGCATACCTAGTGGGTGTTTTTTATGTGCAAGCACCACCTAGTACTATTTGCACATGCTGACATTAATGGTTAGTACGCCACCATAAATGCCAGTGGAAAGGCGTTCACCCCCCAGTTTGCTACCTTTATCGTGGATACTAATACTTTGAAGCTACTTCCGAGTATAATTGAAGGTAAATAGGAAAATCTATTTGCATGTGGAAAGGTTAACTCATTCGCATGTGGAAGAGCTAATTGGAATGCATGTGAATAGGTTTTTCTATTTACCAAACATTTTACGAAAAGGAGGCGAGTTTTTTTACTTCCCCAAAGGGTCACGTGATTTATTTCGACCTGAAATAGGCGGATTTTGCTCTCTATAGTCGAAAAAAATGACCCATATGCTAGTAACCTAGGGAGCACAACAGTCTTTTAACAGTCAGCCATTAGGGAAAAGGGAGGATGGGTTGGTGGAAAGTGGTTGCTGGCGGAAGAGCCCTTCGCCACGATAAGCGAATGGAAGGAGAGCACGGATGTGTTTTTTTTCTATAGGAACCTACGAAGACCCTATATAAATTATGGGCGATGACTGCCAAAATGTGTGTTCTCTTCATTTTGGTTTTTTTATTGATTTCCAGCGTTAAACCCTGTTGGATTAATTTATCACTTTGTATGTGTGCTCTCCTTCATATCAATACTGTCTATTTTATCATTTTGCATGGGTAACTGACCAAGATACGCATTAATTAAGAATTTCACCGTCACGATTATGTTGGCAGCATTTCCCCTGCTTCCCCCCAAAAGTGTTTTAGCAATGATAGGCGATCACGAAACTCTAACGGAACGGCTGACCACTATCCATAGTCAAACAGGCGGTATAATAACCAATCACTACCGTACTATTCAACGGATTTCTGCAATGCCATTGTGTCACTATAACTTGTTTATCTTAGAGGACGTCATAGCTTCGAAGGCTGTACCTAGGAAAAAGGGGCAAACCAAAGAGGTCCAGAAATTCTATGCCATCTAGAGTGACCAAACATTTATATCCAAAAATTACCGCTAATGTGCATAAGGCCGAAGAGCTATTCAATGTACAACGTCACCTTGAGTTTCCCGGGATGTATGGTTCGCAAGGTAATTGCGAATTTACATCCGCTCTATTAAAAAAAAAGGTTAATGATATGTTCACGAAGCTTACTAACTGCAAACCCCACACCGGCTCCGATCCACTCCTTCCAACAATGCATAAGATACTCGGTAGTGTATCACAGAACAAGCATAAATTTCGCAAGGGGAAATCGAAACGGCTGCCCCCTTTACTATCAACACGTAATCCTAATATACTTACAACGTGCCCAAGCTAAACAAAATTAATCAGAAAAAAGCCAGGCTATTGTATTGTGCTATTGCGACGAAACCCATCCCGATACCACGTATTACAGACTCCTCTGGTATCCTGGTCATGCAAAGTATACCCTCGCCAACTTTTTGGCCCATATCACCCGTGTGTATTCGAAAGTGGCAATATTCGGTCTACCACTGCGTGAAAACTTTAAAGCCACAGTGGATCTCTTTAAAGAAGCATTAGATAATCTGTCTGCCAATGCCTGTAATACTGGAGATGATAATGGCTACAAGGTGGTTTGGTCCACTTGATTAAGTAACAGCGACCATGAATAGAAGGTGGGAAGTTGCATGGCACGTTTATTTTTAACGCTTCATTGGACACGATTCAAAGTGTGTAAGGGTAGTGGTGAGTATTGACCTATAGAGGGCTGGTCTGTTTACTTGGTATTACATGTTAGTACTCAGTGCTTCTTTGTCTCTGTCTCTGCCACAGCATATAGCACGCGACTCACGTCTCACTTGTAGTCATGCACTGGTATATAACGCGTACACTGGTTATTCATTCACTTCCTCCTAGATTTTTTCTCTCTCTCTCTCTAAATTACAGTTGATAGTTTATTACATACCAGTGTATCGCTTATCTTAGTTTATTACAGGCTATACCTTACCCCCCATTTTCTAACGTTACTTGTGTCAGTTTTCCTATGTTGTGGTTTCATTTTTTATCACCTACATCTATGGTAATGCAAAGATATTATCTCAGGAGTTCTATGATTTCCACATGTTTACTCAGCTTCTGTCATACATGGCAGTTTTATATATATATTATCCTGCACCTGGTGACCTACACTTCTCTCCTTTGGTTTATACTGTTAAAAATATAGAATAATTTTATGCATCGCTTTAAGAAGGTACTCTGACATCGAATGGTCTATAGCAAGGTTACTGGGATACAGCAAGTCCAAGTTAAATCTTTACCACAATGACAGGAAGCTTAAGATTCCCCCGCTCCCTTCACTCGGAGGATGTCTACCATATAAGATTTTTTTCCATCTATGTAGCAACTTGGAGCAAAGATGTACCAATTAATTGTGGACAATTTATTTTATACTTGACTGATGACACAGCACCACCACCGTGGAGGTACCATTTCCATAATTAGTAATAAACAATACATTCTGAACGGCCAGAGTATCACCTGACAGTGAAAAACTTCGAGGCCAAGTCATGTAGGTAGGCCGCCCCACCCGAGAGTGTTGCACAGTTATACGAAGTAAGGGCCGATGTCCGAGAGAAATGGGAAACAGGCCAGACGTGATGTACCAATTGCAATTCAGCCAATAGAATTTTATGAGAGACCCGTCTAACTCTAGCGGTTTTTGTTGTTGTATAGTCGGAAAAAAATACACACACACACACACAGACTAATATCTATACGCACAATCAAATTTTTGACATGGAAAAAACCAACTTTCGGGACTGAAATTTGAACATATTCTATAAACGTATATTTACCTGTTAAAGAAAAATCAAAATTCCAAAGATAAAGTCATAAAATAAAACTGCAGGTGAAAAAAAAGCATAATATAAAAAAAAAGAACCAGACATGCTCTAAATGAATTCTATTAGAACGAGAGAATGAAGAAAAAAATGGCCAAATTAACAGGTAAAATGACACCCAGCGAAACAAAGAAGAATAACAAACACACAAAGGCCAATGGTCCCTTTTTAGCACCGATTAGGATGCGTATGTGATGGCTATAGAGAAGTAGAAGGATGGGTTGTATGTAAAGTGAGTGGGGAAAAATGAGCCACACTGTTATGTCATGATCTATAGTACAATGAAAACCAAATAATGGGAGAGTATCAAAACGAAAAGAAGAGATAAAACACAGCAAGTCAAAAAGTAAAGGGTTAATATAAAGGAGTATGTCACCGTAATTTGAACAATTGACAAACTTCAATACACCCTCACCACTCTGTTTTCCCTTCATTAAAGGTCAGCAAATTAATCCACCAGCAAGGACTGGTTCTACACTCGAGGAATAGATTTGTACTTTTGATCACGGCTCATCACTCCACGACGATCCACACCCGAATTGCTAATCTGCTCGTACAGTTTTTGTCGGAACTGAGGCAAATTCACTGTCCGCACATCCAATGAGTCGCCATTGGTATAAGCCCCAACCCCGGTGGTCGACGTCAGACCGCCCTGGGACTTGCCTCCAGGGCCGCCCGATACGAGATTGGCGGGAATCCCAACTTGCCGGACATCGGATGTGGTCGAAGTTAACCCGCAAGCTCCCATCCCAGAGACATTGCCCGCCGCTACTGCTTTGGGATCCGCCGTTCCCCCTGCGGCTGCAGATTTGGCGCACTGGTCCAGAATGGGCTGTAAAATGCGACGACGGGCATTAATAAACCAGTTGCTAATTTGGTTGAGACTTAAATTGGTTTGTTTGGCGAGGGCGCACTTTTCTTCTTCCGTAGGATAGGGGTGTTTGACATGCTCCAATAACCACGCCTTAAGGATGGCTGTGACCGGTTTGGGCAGATTACCCCGCCGTCGTTTGGTATTGGGCTTATAAGGAGACGCTGCTGACCCGTTGCCATTGGCGGTTCGGTTGTGATGTAACGAAGTGCGGATCGTTCCAGGATTAGAGTGCCGGTAAGGCATATGCGAGGTACCCATGGAATAAGACGGAGCACGACGAGTAGGTTCCCCAGCCAAACCCAGACCTGCGGCGTCAATCGTAGCATACGCCGGGTGAGTACGGGGTACATAAGTCATGGTGGGGTTGGACTGTTGGGGTAAAAAAAATGGTTGGGTAGCACCAGCACCAGTGCTGGTAAGGGTGGGGTTCAACACTCCCGAAGTCATCGAGGACAACATCATCGAAGTGGAGTTCCCTGGTGACATATCCAGAGTAATAACACTGGCGGGAGGTGTCAGGGCCTGCCAATATTGAGAATTTTGAAACATCATATCGTCAACACGCCCTTTCATATATTCTAAATGAGAAGCCGAAAAGGGACGTTCCAAATCACCCCCAATTGGGGAGGAAGAACCCAGAGCAGGAGAAGAGTGACAGCCGGATAACGACGACACCACGGGAGAGGAGTTGTCCCCGGTAGTGTGGAATATGACAAGGGGCTTAAACACCCGCTGGGTGTTATCCACACCGATATATTGGTGACAACGACTGCCCTGTAGAGACACAGCCATGTTCGAAGATGAGTAAAAAAGACGTACGATTCCTAATAGCTATACCAACGAACCACACCCCACCAAGGTCGCATAGGAAAAAAAGTGGTATAAAAATAGACTTTGCCACACGGATATATATGTATAAAACCCAATATCTCGGGATAATGAAATAAAGCGTAAAATTGAGAGTATAGGCAGGGTTTCCGAGTAAACAGTATGGTAGTATACACTGCTATCAGTGACACACAAGGAAAGCGACTGAGTCGTTATAAAAACGAGTAGCAAATAACCACTATGAGGCAAGTTATGAAAGGTCGAGGTCGACGAAGAGGTACGGCGGTAATATAAAGCAAAAAGAGCGGATAATAGACCTATGGGGGGTAAACGAAAGCCCGAGCAGGAACTCTCTTCTTGTATAAACAGATTAAAGAAAATGAGGCCAAGTAAAAAGAATTCACAAACGTTCCCGTTTATTCTTGGGTCCAGTAGATAAACTGTTTGGGACACTACTAGGTAAGAGCATGAGGGGGGGGAAGACCCGGTCACTGAGTGAAGCTTAGAGTAGGGTTCTCGAAAATTGTGTCAATAAATAGGACAGTGCCTTTGAAGGCGAAATAGAATAAGCGGGTGAGAAGAGGGGTGACAGGACGTCAAAAGTTCGACAACGTGCGTCAAATTTATAAAGCGGAGTTGGTTCGAAAGACAAAAAAATGAAGGAGAGGTGGTGAATATATAACCTAGTGGAATAAGGAGAATAAATAAAAAAGGGCAACGCAAGTATATAAAGTGAGCTACAAGCCACCAAAGTCCAAGCTTAAGAAATGAAAGAGAACCAACCAAAAAGGGGGAAAGACCCTCACATAGTTTATATATAAAAGCTTGTATGTGTGAAGCAGATGACAAATACGTTAACCACTCACAGCAGTGAACAATAACGAAAATCAACAAAGACACTTCATACAACAAGCTGAGAGGAATGGAAAAAGGGAAAGGATAGACAGGCCTACCACAGTGCAGGGATTAAATATAGATAGTGCGAGGAGGAGCACAGTGAGGGGTTTGCGTTAAAAAAAAAGGAGAGTGTGTACATGTTCTATTTATGCTCGAAAAAAGGCTCGACATGGGTAAAGAGTAAAAAAAAAAGTAGAAGCCGAAAACCTTGTCCCGGACCACAGTGCAGAGCGGGTTAAACGGCCCGCAGAGGGGTCGCTTGGAATAAAAAAGTGGGACGTCAAAAACTAGCAGTGGGTGGGACCAAAAGGGGACTTGACTTTTCCCCCTTGACGTATAAGGACGAACTCCGCATGTGTACAAAGAGAAGAAGGGAGAGAAATCAAGACCAGTGCTTTTATTTGCACAAATTGACAGGCAGCGTATGTGAATAAAGAACAAGGAACCAACCCCTAACTAGCTATCACAACAAATCAGCGTATTGGTCGGTTAGTTTATCAGTCAGCACAAGGGCTTTCCAAAGGATAAGCAGTGTATCCAGTCTGTTTTCATGGAGTCACTGCTCCCACGACCTCTGTTTGCTCTTTATTTCTTTGTGTCGAAAATAAATGTGAATGTGAACTCGCCCGCTCTCTAGTCTAAATCGAATACATCGCTACTTGATAGTGTCTTTTTTTGGCTAATGGATGTATTACTATCTATGGCTTGGGTTACATATTTCTCTCTCTCTCTTCGATCCCGAAGCCACACTCTTCGTCATTAGCCAAAAACAAGTCAAGAATCACTAGTGTTTCAATGTGAATTTTATGGTTCTGATTTTCCCATATGGGTGATTTTTTTCCCACTACATAGGGAAAAATCCGCCAGCATTGAGTGGGTCTCTCACTAAATCCTATTGGTTAAACTGCAACTGGTACGTTTTTACTCCGAATTCCTACGTTGTCGAAAAAAAACTACCCATATGTCTCCTCTGACTGTTTCCTCTTTCCCTCCTGGTTCATCCATCATACGTTGTTAGTATTACGAATTAACAATATGTCAGACGGCAGAACTAGCCTTCAGTCTACAAACCACTTCACTCTATGTACAACGTATGACATGCACAGGACACACAGTGAACTGTGGGTCCAGTCCGCCCCAGAGAGGCTGTTGGTATTTGGACCTGCACCCCCCTTCTTATCTCAACCTAGTCAATTCCTGTCGAAATGTGACCTTTAGATACCAGTTAGATGTTGATCAATCGTCAAATATAACAAAATGAACATAATATCGAATAGAGCAGAGTTAACAGGTATTACTATTCGGCTTGGTGTTGGATTTTACGGCAATTTCAAAAGGATTATCCACCACTTGGATTTTCAAAAGTAATCAACTGACAGGGGGGAGGTAAAGTGCGGTTATATTAACAGCGGAACCGATGAAAAATATCATCAGAAATACTTTTACAGTGCAATCAGCTCCTGACCCACGGCCAACCCTGGCAGCACATGTTACGACTATATTCTAAATCAGAATGTGATCGACCAGTATATCTATTGGTGGCCGAAGTACAAGTCCAAGCCATTGGCTGTTCCAACGAAACACTGCTGGACTTCAGTCAACAGAGGATGATTATGATGGTGAACGATATTTTACATCGTATTCCAAGTTCGCAATGCTAAAGTGACTCGGAATGAAGTGGAGAGCCCAGCCAACCAGTCAAAACTGGTTCACCACTATACCATTTTCACAATTTCTTATGTCACTTATTATAAACTCTAAATTGGCACTACTTGGTCAGTTTACAATCAAGGTCAAATTGCTGGAAGTGAAATCTGCTTCGATGGGGATGTGTTAGAGAGGGGTAAACACTGTAGTCGTGGCATTTGGCGTGATCACCCACCGTAATTTTATCGGGTTACTTCCCTTTAACACCTTTGTTTATATTTTTTTGAAAGGTTAGTCACATAAACACGTCCTTCTTTCACCGTAGCATTGTTATTATGTCTAGCAGGGAGCATATTGTGGCACTGTCCCCCCCCTTTCGACACTACTGTTGCTTACCTGTTTCGCAGCTTCACTCACTGTGTGTGGGTTATCCACACATGCATCCAAAAAAAACCTAATCCGATTGGCAAGCTCGTCTATGTCACCATTTCAACTAGTACACGTTACTGTGTGGAGAGGGTTAGAAATGGTGGACGGACATAATGCAACTGTAGTGTAGAGCCTCCATATCAAGATGGGGCCAACTGCGTTTCACATATGTTCATTTAGTAATGAGATGTACCTCATCAATCACTCAAACGACATCACCTATTTTTTAAACGGCCTGCGTGATGTGCATCTTTCATAATACTTAACTCACATTTCTCTTCTTGTTACTGTGATCATGTATGGGTATGTATGTATGTCTGGATGCGCTCAGGAACGTGTCTCATTTGGCCACCGCCACATTATGCTTGGCTTCAAACTATATACTTCTCCCTTCCCTTCCCACTTTGCTCTTTGCTTCATTCCACGTTATTTTTTTTATCCTTCACATTGGGAAAATTGTTCGCTTTTCAGTTTCCCTGTCACCCTTTGGGCACTTTTTCAACACGAGCCTTCCTTGTTCGAGTTAGAGTAATATGGGTGATTTTTTTTCAACTATATAGAGAAAAAGCTGCCAGCGTTGAATGGATCTCTCACAAAACACTATTGGTTAAATCTTACCTGGTACATGTTTGCTCCAAATTTCTATATAGGCCGAAAAAATTCACTCATATTACGTTTCCTTGTGAAGATCACGTATGTCAAGCTCATAGTGTATCGAGCGATTTTACTCGTATTAATTTACAACGTGCACCTTTTGGTAGAGTTAGAAGTGGATTCGTCGTACCACTAGTGATCTAGCATATATATATATATATATTCGTTTCATGATGGCATCAATTATACTCACAATTAAGATTTAATTCAGACAGGAAAGTGTACCCTGGATGCTGTTAAATTATGCCAGGGATCACCTGGCCAGTATTCATTTTCAACAAGGAAAGTTGAACCCTCACATCTCGATATTATTGAATTCCACCCATAACCCGTAGAATATATGTGCAAACTAACAGTAACGCCATTTTTTATGTTTTACTTTGGAAAATAAACGTCATTTATGCCAGCTTATCATTCAGTCATTATTTCGAATTCCACTTACACTGTTTGATGTCATACCCTCGGGTACCGCCCTGGGACGTTGTTAGGTCGTGCGTTTACTACATCACAAAACACCCTGGTTAATGAGGGGAGGAGGACAAGATTGTTGGCGAATTAAAGTGTGTCTACACAATAGATATGGGCGCCATACGTCAAACCCAATTCTAGTGGCTGATGCAAGCCCCTCCCCCCTTTCATCCAAACAAGTGGTTGATCAGCCGTTACTTCCATATATCGGATAATTATTGTTTACTATTTTCGTCTATATTTGGTATTGAGTTCCTTGAGACACCTCTGAATAATTCGTTAAATAGAAATACGTAAAATGATCGTCCACAAGGTAACAAATGAGACCGTTCTTGTACCTTTTTGTCCAGCAAAAAAATCACCCATAGTCGAAAAAAAGCACCCATATGAATCACCTTATTTGGTAGTTCAGCACTTGGAGTGAGAAAGAACAATGATGGAAAAAAAAGCTACACACTAGGTTTCACCAGGGTTATGACTAACAAGTATGGTAAAGTTAGTCATGCCAACCTATCGCTATACACTTGTCATCTATTCTAACGCCGGATTGTCCAACCAGCGCTTTTACGATTCACTCCCAAGGTTAGTGTATATTACGGTACCATTGACACAGGGGGGTGTACATTACCACATGATGTTGAACATGTGTTTATCGAGAGACTTGATACTTAGTTATATTTTTGCTTAGCCTGTTGTAATATACACATGCAACAAACGGTGCGAACTCCCTTGCAATTTATTAATTTATTCACGCTTTGGCACATGCCTGAGCGTCTTTCACTAACCCAGCCTTCGCTACAATTTTTCACCGTTGTGTATAATTTTTTTTTGAATGAGATATTTTTAAAAATGAATGGAGTTTAGCCCTGGTTTACCATAAATAGTTTAATTATAAATCATTATCAACATTTTTTTATATCAGAAGTGGCAGTTAAAAAAAAGGTACTGAAGCCTATACACCGTTCGGTTGCTCATCCAATCAACTCTCGAACAGTTCAGACTAGTTTTCATGTACGTCTTTCCTTTATCAAACTAGCCCAGTAGTAAAATAGGTGAATTTTGGGCCCAGAAAAGCCACCAGTGGATTACTCTGAACGATCGTCCACAGTTTACTCCCATCCCTGTTGGGAACTCTGTGAGTGAACCATCGCCCTATTCGTTAATATTTTGTTTTCACACTTTCCAAGGCAGCTTATTCGACATGGTCCACGGTAATTATGCATGAGATGTCACTTTTTTTCCGGTTTCCGTACCTTGTTTCATGACAAGGAATTACCAGGGTATTTGGTGGGAAGTATTACCCTAAAGAAGGGCAAATTGCCGTTAAACTAACCATTCGTGGTTATGCTGTTTGCATATGAATGATAATAGTTGGTTTACAGCTGTCACTCCTTCCTGAACATCCAAACAAAGCAGAGGCCAGGAAACAACCAGGAAATGAAGCAGCAAGTGGAAAGAAGGCGGAATACGAAGGGGATAATCACTTTTAAAAACCACCTATAACACTACATCTAAAGCATTCACGGGATATTTTCGGTCAACGAATTATAGCATCATACATGTCCTAAATGACGGGGGGTTCACTTTTCCAATACGGCAGCTATTGCTTCAGCTGATTTTGCGTATTAAACAGGGTGCTTCATAATGCCATACAATAATGTCAGTCATCCACTACTCCTTCTCTCTGCCTATCTGACTGCAGCGTTATAACACTGCTTGTCATGATGGCTGGGTGTAACGAGTTGATCCTTACAACGGAAGAGTGATAGGTATTTAGTGAGTTTGATGGTAATTTTTGTTGAAACCGGAGCAATAAAAAAAGGAAAAAAATGACAAAAGGAAAATGATATATCACATTCAAATTCCGTAGGTTTGTTAGATAAAAAAAACTTCAATAAAGAGAGTTCCGGATATTCATGAAGAGAAAATCCCCATCTGACTATACAAAACAGACAAGGAAAATATAGTATTGAAAATCTGGAGAGAGAGAGGAAAGCAAAAAAGATGATGAATTAACGATTCCAAATGTTACTCCACACCCCCTTGAGACCGCCCAGAACGCTTTCCTGTTGCCCAGCCCGTTTACGAATAGTATCCATAGGTACGTCAATATGGGTACCAGCCAGGTCAAACAGCATCGGTTTGTACGGTAGCGCCTGGAAACGGGGTGGAAAATCGGCCACGTACGGCACCGGTTCGGCACTCGTAGATGTCTTGGACGCGCCAGAGTTGGATTTAGATTTCAAAGGTTTAGCTTTGGCTGTCGATTGCGCAGCAGTGTGTGACTTGCGCTTGATGTTTGACTTTTTAGTTCCAGGTTTCCCAGGGACACGTTTGACAGGGCGGGCGACCGGTTGAATAAAGACCGAGGGTTCAAGCAAGGCAACATTCTCATTGAGATCAGCCACCACGGGACGAAGGATATTAGATGTTTCTTGGGCGTTGTTCAAAGAGAGGGAGTGCAACATACGTTGTACCAAGGTTTCCTCGGTGGAAATTTCAGAAGAAGGCGAATGTTCCTTTCCGTCAGGTCGTTGAAGATTCCATGCCGCCCGAGCTCGGAGTTTACGGGCCGTAACATACTTTTCCCATTGGTCCACCGGTACTGATTCCCAAGCAAACATCTGGCTCAGGGGATTAGAAGAGGGAATCTGAGGATAGTCCGTACCTTTCGCACCGTGACTCTCCGGTCCCAGGAACGACGGAGTAAATCCTAGTTGTCCCGTCAGTGCCTCCGCACCGGAACGGTGTCCCCGAGCCATGGTTTGGGACTTGCAACGAGTAAGGTAACTCAGGGCGTGGTCGTACAGGGCGTTGCTCTCGGCATATCGTTGGGCAACGTCATAGGAACATGCCACTAGGATACAACGCTGGGCTTTAAGGTACCAAACGGTTAAGTTCAGTGCCTGGGTAAACACTCGGTCATCCATCCTTCCTGGTAGCTCGACGAGGGTACTCAATTGGTGGATGATCAAGTTATAAATTTTGACCATTTTCCCAATTAGTGCGTTGCGACGCCGAGTACCCAACGCTTCATTATCTACTATCAGAGCTTCGGGTTTTAACATCCAGGCTGTCGAATTGTTCACGGGAATTTCAAACAGCTCGCTTAACAATTGACCCGTATGACGGTACACATGGCAAAGAGCGTGGTGGTAAGAAGTATAAGTGTGAACCAGTCGTGCTTGTTCAACCTGGTCATCCGAGCTCAGAGATCGTACCTTGAGATTGGTGACTTCTTGTTCTTTGAGATCACTTTGACTCTGTTTCACAACGATTAACCAGGTCTTGCTCAGAGTTGGCCATTCTACCGCATTGGTCGCTGGTAAATGATACCATGAAGTCGTTAGCAAAGTGAGTAATCCCAGAAACGACGAAGGTGCAGCTTGGGACCTTCGTGTCAAATCCTCGCAGGGGGGAATTTCGGCAGACCCTTGAGAGGAACCTAACGCCAATGCAGTAGATGTGATGGCCTTGATTAACCCCTCCACTGTACGTGTCGATAGCGTAGTGGCTCGGTGACCTTGCCACTGCAAACACGTTTTGGCGAAATCCGTCGTGGGTGCTGAGTCAGGACCCTCTGACGTATCCATACGAGTGGTCACCAATGGCTTTTGGAGCATCTCCAGGGTTAATGAGGTGGGTTTAAACTCGGTACTCGGTTCGTCATCAACCATGCCTCCCTTGTCCTCCTTGGGCGAATCCGTAGTCTGCTTAGAAATTACCGGTGCGTGGGACAACAAGTGGGTTTCTACAGTTTTCCAAATGGGCGTCGAGTGCTCCCGATAATACGTTTGGGAAAATTCACCCCAACTGAGCTCGTTCGACAGTCGCAGTTTATAAGCGCAGTACCGAATCTGCGGGTCCAATTCATCTGTAAACACTCGACACAAACTATCCAAATGGGTTTCTGACGTTACTCTTATCAACTCGGTCAAAGTCTGCCGTGTCAACACCAACAATTCCAGCGCGGCCTGCCAATCCTGTACGGCCAACCGTT
>JAOPJG010001112.1:0-12746 GCA_027478255.1 Dispira simplex | reverse complement strand
AATGTATTCCTTCTGGGCCTGTTCCTTGGGCTTGTCTTTGTGTTCAGCCCAGGCATTCCACTTGTACTTGGCCTCGATTTGGAACATACCGGGTTGGGCAGTGGTGTTTTCGCCAAAGATGCCTTGCTTGAACAAACCGTACAACTTGAGCTTGTCCTCGTTAGTGGGGGCCTTGCTGAGGGTCTTGATGTCCTGAGTGGCCTTGACAAAGGCGTCGTTACCAGTGGATTCGGGAGTGGACATGGTGGTGATGAAGCTATAAAAAGGTTAAGGAAACAGGTGGTGGTAAAAAGTAGAGTTGAGAAATGGCGTTGAAGAGTAGAAACGTAAGGAATAGTAACAAGGAGAATCGTTGGGGGGGTGGCAGAGTAGTCTGAATATATAGTTACAAGGTAGGAAAGAGGGACGATAATTAGGCAGGGATCAAAGGAACACGCTCGAATTGGGTGATGGGAAACGTATTCTTACCGAGTGGTTTTGGAGGGGGGGAGTGTTTCGAGTGAAATACTCGAAACAAGGACCAGTTGGGTTGGTATACCGAGTCCTGATTAGTGGCTTCATTGTCCGATATCACATGGAAAAAGAGTTTCATTGTGTAGGGGTAAAGGGAGGGTAGGTACGCTGAGCTTTTCGTTGTTGTTTTACATGATTAATGCCTTGTCGTGTCGTTCTAATCGAATCAGTCTGATAAATTCCAGACAAGTTCACATGCCCAACAAACTCTGTAACATTTACGGTCTCCCAGGTTAACCCTCATAGCAGTTTTACTGATTTTAATTAGATCTTATACACCAGCACAGTGTGTAACCCGCCTTTAAAGATGGGCTGAGGTGAACGTCTCAGTGTATCGGCTGATTATATTTAATCCAATCACCGCTAGTCAAAGCAATATATCTGGAATTCGCCCCATCTCCGCCACCCTCTTCTTCCCCAACTGCAACTAAAATAGCACATACAGAAAGCGAAGGAAGTATTTTTCGCAAGAAAAATGTAAAATAAAACATTCGATGTGGTCCCTGATACCATTCGACCCAACCACAGCTTGTCATAGCACATTTTATGAGTTGATAACCCGGAGATAATAACAAATTTTTTTAAAGAAAAAGTTTATTTATTATAGGGCTAGTAGACTTGGCCACCATTAACCAACAAGGCAGAGGGGGACCAGGAAAATCTACGAACTCTTGGTTGATCAGTTGTTAAATTGGCCCTTTAGAAGTTGTTTAGTCACAAACTAGCCAAGAAAAAAAATACAAAGGACGAAACGGCTAGATATCACCCTCCACCAATATTCATGAATCGAAATGCTCTCCCAATAGCGAAGCAATGTTATCTTCGTATCTCTTGGGTGAATGTTCGGTAAACATTTGGCTATGAAAATCAATCTCATTAAACCTAGTCGTTACATCTAAGCAACGGTACAAAGCCATGGGAGTGCGGCCAGCAGTAACAGGAGGTGAAGCGGAAGTTGGATCATTTTGGAGGTTATAGCCACTCCAACTACGTTTTTCAAAGGGTAGCTCAGACGAACGGCTAGGAGAGGAATAGGTCGAAGGGAATGAGGCTACTGACAACGCTGAAGATGAAGGCGAGAGTGAGGAAGGATTAGGAACGGTACCCAGAATGTAAACATCCCCCGGCGGGTAAAGCTTTTCATTGGCCATGTTAGCCCGCATAGTTTTGATCAGGGACCAAAACCAGTCGGCGTATTCGTGAACCCTTGTAGGAAGACTTTCCGCCATCATCGCAACTCGTTTTAACCTCAGTGATATGTCCTTATTTTCCTCATCAATGCCACTATTCTTTGTCTCACTAGTATAAGGAATCGATGATACCGACGGTGGACTGGGTAATCCCATAGCGGCCCGTTTACGAGCACTAATATACCGACGTGACCGTACCGTGTTTTGTTGAAACTGGGTAGTCCGCTCGACTCGCTTCTTACGTACCAACGTTTGTACCACCCGCTGTACGATCCGTTCGGCCAAGGGGTCTTTCTCGGATGCCAAAGCGGTTGCCACATTTTTAAAATCGTGCAACAAACCCAGGGATAGATTGGGCACCACGTCGTGATCGTTTACTACGGACGTAATGAGCCCCCGGCAGTATACTGACAAATCGGTGCTACTGACACAGGGGACTCCGTAGGCAAAACAATGAATGGGACGATTGGGAGGTAACCCCGACGCTGGTGATGTAACAAATAGGCGAATCTTGGGGAACTGTTCGGTCTTGTCCTGTAAGCGCTGTTGGTGACCAATTGAGATCAATTCCACTTGGGTATCTTGGGTGGTGAATATAGGGGCGTTGGGGGTAGCCAAGGAGTGCTGGAGTTGGTCTAGATATTCTTCGTCTCCCTGTGCCAATTCTTCGGGAGTTCGCAGTACCACCCGTGACCACAAGATGGCCAAAAGGGCCGCTACCCCGCCACCCAGGGAGTGACCACAGAAGAGCAGACCGTAGGTCGGATAACTTTGCATCGCTTCTTTGAGTTCACGAAACACCGGTGAATCACTCTCGGCGAGTAGTTGGGCACTTTGCAGCATCCCGGCGTGGGTTTGGTAGCGCGGTGGTAATCGTCGCTTTCCGTTGGGCGAGGAAACTTTCAAAGCAGGATCTGGGTAAGGCAAGGGTACGTCAGCGTAATGAAAAATGAGGTCAGTCAGTATGTCCGAAAGCCCCAGGGTACCTCGACAGGTGAGAACGATGGCCGACATATGATGGTCCACACTAACGTAATGCACAAGGGCATGTAGACTTGGTCGGGGCAAGGAAGTCACGCTACCCTGTGTTGCCCATGGACCCAATAACCGTTGGCCAAGACCTGTCGATGGTTTCGATTCTGATATCGAGTGGCCTTCCGCACGCGGAGTTGACTTTGGTGATTGCACACTGGCAGCCTGCATTTTCTTGGTCTTGTTTTCGTACATGGTGGTCAGGTCGATATACGAAGAATACAAGATAGCCTCCATAGGTACATCAATATGGGTGGCAAATGCGTGGTGATTGACATGACTCGGCCGCTGCGAAACATCGCGGTCCAACCTACTCCGCCCTCGGGAGTACTGGTAATGATGCTGGTGCTGTTGAAAGGACCGTCTTCGGGAAGGCCAGGTCGGCCGGGATCCGGGTGAATGGGTGTACAGCCGCGGAGGTGCAGTAGGAGTAGAATGACCCGACCGATGACGCGTTTCTCCACTCTGGAGGCTGTCATCCCGGGAATTTTTGAGTTGTGCAGGGTGCCGCGAGTGGGAATATCGACGGCTGATGCCCAAAATACGCATAAATCGATCACCATATGCCGCAGATGAATACCGTATAAAACGGGCGATATTGGTTAATAATGGGTGACGTGGGTAAGGTTGGATGGGTGTCCGAAGTTCGGAGGCCGACGGGGAAATAGGATGATCATCCGTTGCCTGGATACTTTGGTGTAATGTTTGGGACTGACTCGCGACTGGATTTTCCAGATTTACGGATGGTAACAAAGTGTCGAGTGCGGACTCGTTAGGTAGTCCATTTCCAGGAGCTGGTGAAGCCCACGTCGAGCGTAGCGTAACCGATGGGTAAACCGCATATCCTGCGGGATGGGATGGGGTACGCTGAAGGTTAGGTCGGGACGAAGGTGGCCCATCTACGCCCAGGGAATGGGTACGTTTTAGTGGGGGCGATGTGGTATTATCGCTGATATGATGGTCCGCTTCAGGGCGTGAGTCCATTTCGGTGAGTTGGCAGAGCAGGTCTTGTTCCATCTGGTTCAACGACCATCGATGACCCGGGGTACGATCAGAATAGTCAGAGTCGGGTCCAACAGGCGAATCCGAATCTGACGGAGACGAAGAGAGGGAAGATGGGCGAACAGGGTTTAAATAAACGGTACCTTGATTTTCTTTGATGACCGGCGTTCCCTCTACAAACCCCGTTTCGTGCAACTCACCCGACTCAACGTCGCGAAAGTTGTGAAAGGCCGACATATTCGACCGAGAAGGCAGCGTAGGGGCTACGGTACTATCCGACGGGGAAGCCAGTCCCCCTGGTCCATCTTCTAATGATAGAGAAGCCCGGTGTACGAGCGCGAGACGGTAGCGAGAACTGGTCTTATCACGGGTCACCCATTGGAGACAGGCAAAGGCTGTTAGAGCCTTGACCAGGGAACTAAAGGCCGAAATGTGTCCCGCACGCTGTGACAATCGGTGAAAATCAGATTCGTCGTAGAGTTCCTTGTAAACCAAATTAATAATGGCAGAGAGCGCCCGGGAGGTTTCAGTAGACCCAAACAGAGCATCGATCAACCGTACCGATTCCTCAGCGCCCCGGATACTCCAACGGGTAGTTGTTGATACCACTTGGAAACTCGCCAGTGTGAATTGTTCAGCTAAAGTATACGAACTATACACTATATAGGCCCCCAAAGCCGACCCATTCTCCAGCATGCGGGCCAGAGGTACACTAGATGCCGGTAAATATCGAGCCACGGTCGACTGGGAAAACTGCCAAAGTCCGTATGCCCAGTCGGTCAGTGGCCATTGGGCATGGTGTCGGCAAAACCGCACCAAATCCAGAGCAGCGTTTACCACCGTGTGTGGGGTAGCCATGGTGGCAGTCGAACTGTACTGGGCCATCTCCAACACGGTTTCCACCATAACGGCCAGGGCCCGTAGGGACAACCGGGTCATGGTGGACATTGACGAAATGGCCGTGGCCAGTCGTGGGTGTAACAATG
The DNA here is from genome assembly GCA_027478255.1 of Dispira simplex. Taxonomy (NCBI): domain Eukaryota; kingdom Fungi; phylum Kickxellomycota; class Dimargaritomycetes; order Dimargaritales; family Dimargaritaceae; genus Dispira; species Dispira simplex. The sequence continues at coordinate 8,023 of JAOPJG010001112.1, read as the reverse complement.
TAGGATGTAATCCTGCATTGAGCCAGTTGGGTAGGGACTGTATAGGTAAGGGTTCGTTTGGGTTGTCTGTGAAGGGTTCGGCGTGGGTGTCAGCATCTTCCATAGTGGCGCATTCCGTGGATGGGACGTGCAGCAGACCAACGAGCGAAAAGTGTAAATCATAAGCGTAGGGTTACACTAGGACATGTACAACAAAACTACCTTTTAACAGGCCTTAGCAAAACAGAAAAGAGAGAGGTGTTTAATAGGTTATTCATAGGGATAGTCAAGGTGCAAAAGTGAGAAAGAGACGAGGGAACCCAAGTGGCACTGGGCGGTGCCTATTTCAAAAAAGTCAACCAGCCAACGAGTCGACACGAGCCGCGTTCAGCTGACATTTTGTCCCACACATCGTACTGTGAGGATGATAGTTACACCCGCCTTGTCCTTTTTCGTTATTCTTTGGATAACAAAGGAGTAGCCACTCTCTCGAGCCCCGAACGACAGGCTCCTTCTCTTTTTTAAAGGTGGCCACTATTGCCCTCACCCACTCCTCGCAGCTTCTTTATCTATTATACACCTTCCCACCACCATTGTCACTTGTTCGCCACTCTTTTTCTATTTTTATTCTAAACTCCCGAGTCTCAGTCACCATGGCCGCCATAAAAGAACATACTCCGTTTGTCACCTACCAGAGCATCACCAATTTCCTTAAGGACCAAGTGCCTTCCCACTTACTCCCCAAGGTGGGTATTGTATGTGGCTCGGGTTTAGGTGGTCTATCCGCCACCCTCGAAGTAGGCGCCGTCGCTATCAACTATGCTGATATTCCTAACTTTCCGCAAAGTACCGGTAAGTAACAAGTATAATCCTGTTAAACTTGAAAAGCCAGCGTTGTTCCTGGCTCAGTAAAAGTATATTCTGAGGGACGGTTTCTGTAACCCGGTTCTTCGTGGTTTATCCAGGACGAAGCGAAACGAAAACAAAAATTGAATGTGTTCACCCAAGATAGTGATACACTCATTAAGGGTAAGACCATATAAGTCGGGAAAGGCAGTACTGCTAAATCCACACTGCTCCTGACCGTGGAGTGGGAAATCAGTCTTATACACCTCCAAGATGAATCCTGGAGAGACCTATGTATACATATATATATATAAAGAAAGGAAAAAAAATTAACAGCACATTTTGTTCAAACTCTATAATGATGAGGGGGGGGTTACTGTTTATATTGCGCTGCCGTTCGGATATTTTGGATTGGGTTGATGTAATCATTTACACAGTGGTCGGTCATGCCGGAAAACTCGTATTCGGTATACTACGTGGGAAGCCCACCGTGTGCATGGTAGGTCGGTTTCATTATTACGAAGGGTACAGCCCCGAGACCACCACTTTACCTCTACGAGTGATGAAACTTTTGGGCGTGGAAACAGTCATTGTTACCAATGCTGTAGGCAGTCTCAACGACGACTTCAACGTGGGGGACGTAGTATTGATCAAAGATCACGTGTCTATCCCGGGTATCGCGGGACTTAACCCATTGGTAGGACCCAATCTGGGCGAATTTGGACCTCGCTTTCCGGCAATTTCCGACGTGTATGATTTCGACCTGCGTGTCAAAATGGCCGAAACCTACTATTCCCAGCCGGAATTCCGGGCCAAGGGTATGACTATGCACGAAGGAGTGTACACTTTTGTGTCGGGTCCTAGTTATGAATCCCGGGCAGAAGGTCGGTTTTTACGGTCCATCGGGGCCGATGTTGTGGGAATGAGTACCATTCCAGAGATTATTACCGCCGCGCACTGTGGCTTGAAACTACTTTGTATGTCCTTGGTAACCAACAAGGTGGTCATCCGGGATGAACCTAGTGCTCTGGTGGAGGCCCAGCAAAGGGTGACTGCGAGCAATGGCGAACTCGCCGACCAGCATACATTAGTAACCAGTGCCACTTTGGCCCTCCGTGACGTAAAAGCCTCCCATGCTGAGGTCTTGGCCATGAGCGAAGCCCGTTCCCGGGATGTCGAAAAATTGGTTTCCGACTTTGTGGCCAATTTATAGCTGTGTTTCTGATTTGATTATCAGGAGAGGGGGGATTAAATTTGGTCTTAGTGAGCACTAGAGTGACCGCCACTGTCCAATACTATGTTGAAGGTGAACTTATTTGTAATCCACTACTTACGTGGATGAAATATGAAATTCTTGGATTATTTATGATGATGTCTAGAGTTCCAGATTAAACCAGACCGTATTCTTTGTATAACTGTTGGGACAAACGGATGGGGTGAGTTCCCTGTGGGGATGTACCAGCACTTTGAAAGCCTAAATGAGGGGTCTGCCCAGGAAATCGTATAGATACACCATCTATATTTTGGAATTTTCCCAAATGATAGCAAATTTTTCATCTTTTCAGACATCGGTGCAAAATGCTGACCCTGATGAATAGATTTGACACCCAAAAGTAATGTAAAATTCCTACTTTCCACAGCTTCTACTAGTCGAGACCCTAAACCAATACGGTACACCGTGCATTGATGACGTAATATTTATTGGCGCATTCACTATCCCAAGCATTCCTTGGGTGTATGTTGCTCCGCACACCTATACCACTACTAGGCAGTTGATATCCTAACGTTGGTTTAATCTACACTTGGTGTGATAAAAGTGTTCCAGTCTCGAGTGACGATTGACTTCATCAACCGTGTCACCAGGGGATATTTCCTGATCAGGTAAGTTGTCTCCATCCTCGTCTAAGAAGTCAACCATGATTATAGCATTCTCCTGGGAGGGGTTAAGGAATTTACCCACAGAAAAGACAAGGACATCCTCCGCTTTGCTCAACCTATGAATTTCTCTGTCCCACTGTAAAATGGCTTACCTTTAAAATATAACGCTGCGTCTTCCATTGTGTTCCACAATAGCAGGATTTCCGGTGAACTACACGAGTTAGTCCCATATGATGAACCCGTCAAATGGCCTGGGCCTCAAGGAAGTCATATTATACAAAGTACACCTGTAATGCAACAGTCAAGTCGATCCCCAAAAATGCCATCCATATAGGTATGACAAGTACCCGACAATCATCGTTGGTAATAAATTCGATGAGATTATCATCACTGGTACTATATAGATAATACACAAGCGAGTAAGCTTCAAAATATGGGAAGTAGAACCCACCAGTAGGGGGCCAAGCAACTGACCGGATTCCTATAGTGGTGAGAAATTCTGATACATGCTTCACGTCAGTCCCGGAATCGACATACACCACGTTTTTCTCGTAGGGTGCATACAAACGCAGCTGGTTAGAAAGGTAAGTCAGTTTGGCACTGCTGCAGCCACGAATAGCAAGTGATTTCATCACACGGCCTGATTCAATATTCATGTCTGGCGAACCTGGACCTGCATTGGTTAGCGGAGAATCGCCCTTTATTCCCCCATTCATTTCATCATCGATTGGCACATTCATTATGATGCTTACTTCTGGTGGAACTTTATCGTTGCTTTGTAAAATTTTTGCAGTTGTCCGGCCAAATTCCTCACCTCTTTGTCATCCAAAAGCGTGACCAATAAGTCTGATAAGAGGCACAAATGTTTTCCCTCTGTTCCAGCCTGTTTATCCATTTTATCGCTACCTGGAAATTTTCTTAGGAGAGCCAACTTGGATTTCACTGGAATGGTCAATGGAACAGGCGAAGAATCGAACCAAGTGTTGACATAACAAAGCAACCCACAATAATGCCAGAAAGATTGACATGGCACATAGCACTGACCTAGTTGCATCCAGTGCCAGCACTGTCGAAATTGATCAATTTCGCCCCAACACAACCAATATCTACTAGGTCTTTGAAATACTTCTTTCACAAAATCGTAGATTCAACGTTTTAACCTCCCTGTTGATTCATAGGTAGAAGGGACTGGCCATAGGCAACGCCATTCAGGGATATAGTCATGAAAAAGCAAACACGGCCAATTCTCATAAGTTAAAATAGTTCTACCACATTTATAAGCGTTCCAAATCATGTACACAATGACTTGCGCCAATAAAAAATTATAACGATGGAGCTCATGGTGACCACAATCCAAGTAAATAGTTTTTTTTGGTGAGAGTCGATAGAATGGCTTCACGTTGCACGTCCTCTGAGCGGTTCCGCATAGCATAGGTGGAAAATAGCTAGTTTAAGAGCGATTCGGTATCGCTACGACACGGACTTTTGTGGAGGAGCGTTCCCGCATTACCCCAGAGATTCCCAAAATTAAAAGGAGGCACCTTCAAGAAACAATCGAAATATACCTCCAGCGCCACCATGTCAAGAGTGACCTAAGTATAGTCGAATATCGGGTAGGGAAACCACTTTGAGGCAGAACAACGTCCTACCAGGTCTAACACAAGTGAATCTGGAACTAAGTAAATCCAACATCGTTCTGATAATAACGCGTCAAGGCAAACCGTATCCCAGCAGTAATGTATAAATCTGGTAAGTATATAGTCCTTTACAATGACACGTTACCAAAAGATCCTGTAAATAGGGGATATGCCCTTGGCATGTATAGGTAAATATTTCGATATTGACGTACGAAGGGCTGCATCAAAGTAACGTTTATGACCTTCATCTGAGGTAATTGTTGACATGGTGAATTTTCATCCCAATATTCATGGTATTCTGGAAAAAAAATATAACCATTCAAGTGGCTAGTGAGATGAACAGTGCATGAATACTATCACGTCAATGAGAAATGATGCAGAATCAGGGGTAAATAGGTAATATTTTTTCTTCCTTTTTTTTGCACTGCTATCCCTTGTTAATAGGAACATATATGTCGGTTTTACTTTTCTACCTTTTGTTTTCGTTAATTTGTCCTAATTTAATAGACATTTACCATTTCCCATTCACTAAAGTCACAACATCCCATACCCACCATTACCCCAGTCATAATGGGGTCGCACATTCGGGTATTCTTTGAACTCGGCCAAAGCCCAACCGAAATCCACCAAACTTTGCAACATGTTTATACAAGATATTGTCCTTCGTATGCCACGGTGTGCTATTGGTACAACAACTTTAAGACAGGTTATTTATCATTTGAAGATGAGCACTGCACAGGATGTCCTTCCAATGAGACCTATGAATATGAAAGTGACACTATTGAATGACTAGTTAACGAAGACCCATTTGTGATCCTGAATGTGCTTGCACAGGAGGTGAAGACTTCCGTGAGGGGGATGTTTGGAAAATCCTCCACAGCCAATTACATTACCGTTCATAACTTAGTACTTGGGTTCCCTACTCACTAACATCAGAGTTGCAGAGTGACCGCGAAACTTTTTTGCCTCAATTTCCTTGACCATTTTCAGAAACCGACCAATTCTCTCGTGTATAATATTGTGATGTGTGATGAAACCTGGGTTTACCGTAATAACCCCCATACTAGCACTGGTCAAAAGGTATGGGTGCCAGAACACCAAGGTCAGCATGACCCCATCCCTGCTCAGCCATGGTGGAACTTAAAATTTCTAAATTTTAAATGGACTGTGCTCCTCAATAAAGTGATCATGTTGTATACTGTTTTTGATATTGATGACACTAGGTCCAAGAGCTAATAGTACTAAAGGAATCATGTCAAACCAATGGTTGGGGAATGGCAGAGAACACATCCAAAGTCACCCACTTCCCATATCACCCTCCACCAGGATAATGCAAGGTCTCATGTTTCCCACCATAGTACGGCCCTTATGGGTGAGCTTGGACTCCAACTACTTAAAGCACCACCCTACTCTCCTAACCTTGCACCATCTGACTTTTGGTTGTTCCCATGTATCAAGAATAAGCTGGAAGGTAGAGTGTTTGACAATGATGATGAGATTATAGGGGTGTATAATGAAGTCCTTAGTTCCCTCCAACGAAGTGACTTCCACAAATATTTTGATGAGTGGTTCAAGAGGGTTCGCACAGTACTTGACAATGATGGTAATTATTATTAATAAAATATGTTTCTTATGGGGATTTCAAGAAACTTTCGCATAAAATAAGATATCCATAGCAACATAGTCCCCTTGTGAATGACAAGGAACATGTATAGTCTTGACTATAAGGTTAGTAATCTATGACGATGTTAGTAAGTGTGGGACATTATGGGTTCTATTGTCTTATAATTTTTTTGGAGTAACTGTTGTATAAGATAATGAACTACGAAACCAAAACTTCGTATAAATCAACGAAAGAAGTAAGGTAACGTTGATAGCTGATAATCATAACCTGTGAAAAACGAATAGTACTAAGAGAAAAAAGTGAGTTTGAACTTAAAAAATCGAAATAGAAATAAGAATATTGTAAAGACCCATTTTACCACAATGCGACGGCCAGTGCTGGCAAATACCCCCACATCGTACAACAGGGAAGTGTCCTGGATTCTAACCTTCACATTAACAAGCCACAGCCCGCGAAATTCCTCAAAGGAGAAGCAAGTTTTAGCGTAATAGGATTCCTAGAACGAGAAAGGAAAAGTCGACTATGTCGCGATTGACTGGTCTAGCGAACTTAATGGCCAGTGTTCCAATAATTGGTACCAAGCGTCCCGATTTTGATGGTCTTCCTTGGTCATAGCAAAATGCCATCCCTTGGTTTTTGCGTTATGATGACATTGGAACTTGGCGAATTCTACACCGCATATCCTCAGAAAAAATGTCTCTTTCGGTTCTGATTTAAAGCTGTCAATAATGTTGGAATTAAAAAATTCGCTGGAGTAAGGCTTGTCAGAACAATAAGGAAGCTTTTCTCCCCACCACTTCATAAAAAATTGCTGTTTCTCATTGAAAAATTTTTTTGCCTCGTCAATCCCTTCGTATATGGCGACATCCAATATTAAGGTATAGAATGTGATCGCACCCGAAAGAAAAAAATATCCATCCTTAATCAGAAAGGGTTGCAGTTCCGGGTCTGATACATGTTGAAAGCTGCCAAAAAAATCGTCAAATTCATGATAACGCGCCGCTCTACGCAAGGAGGATAATGGAAAAAAGAGAACACGTTGGACAGGATCATTTTGGTCGGGGAAAGGTACCCAATATCTCGCATCAGCCATACCTTTTTCGTTTACATCTCCCCAATCGACAAGGACTTTTCGCAGAAATTCAACCACCACCTTTCGAGTGGATGGATAATCAATACCATTTACCATCTCAAAAATGTTAGAGATCTGGCGAATCACCGCTGGCTTCTGCTCAGCTTCACCCGAAAGCATGGGTAATATATCAAGTATTTTCACCTTAATTTCATCACAACCTTCATTGGGCTTGTTCTGCTGGTCGGCAAGGTTTCTTTGATCTTCGGAGTGATTCCCGGAAAGTTCCTCAATTTGCTTATCCAGTTCATGAAGGTCGTAAGCCATACCTTCCAAGACCTTAAACTTCCCAATAAAGCTCCTCAGCGAAATATTTTTGCTATTGCACCATAGGTAAACTTCGGCAGCTCGCACTGATTTAATCACATTGTCATGAACAGCAAAAAGCTCGTTAAATGAAACTTCGAGGATGGCCGGGGCGCCGTTTATAAATCCATCAATGGAAGGGAAGGGAGCTTTTTCCCATTTGGAAATCCGTTTGAGCTCCATCTTCAGCAACTAAGTGACCAATTTTCAACCAATCCATAATCAACATTACATATTAGAAAAATTTAGAAACTGGATGCCAACCAATAATACCGATATATTAACACCCACATAGTATGAAACCAGTACAACGGGAGCTCAATAAACCAATCCCTTAATACTTATAAGTCGTGTACTTACTTTTACTGCCCAGCTACTATATGCTTCCTCGTTATCTCTAGAATTTAAATGTTGAACTGCTGCTATTTCAGGCAAATCCTCCGGTGATAGATGGGGCCGTATTCTTTCTACAATGGAGAGTGCAGTCTCACGAGTCTTTTTCACGAATATCTTTTTCAACGGGGGTGTACGTAACACATCGAGAAACTGTTAATATTTCGTTGTTCTCTGTCTCTGGTTACATCTTATTATCACGTGACTCATCCTCATCTATGAGGTATA
>JAOPJG010001111.1:0-12756 GCA_027478255.1 Dispira simplex | reverse complement strand
CGTGTCGACTCTCCAGGTGGGTTTCCGAATGGCGGAGACGGTGGCCCACACGTCCCAGATCCCACGCCCTTAAACTCTTTTACTTACCGTTTTATTTCTAGGGCAAGATTATTACTGTATTATTTCCGATATGTGGTGATATTGACAATGTGATTTCTTTTTGGGGAGGGAATTCGGACGGCATTAACAGCCTAAACACTCTACGCTGTTTTACGAGAGAGAGAGAGAGAGCTGGTCAACAATGGGTGCATTTCTGCCGGATTCCAAAAAAAAAACGTTTTCCGTGGAAAGTAGGTATTAACCATGGCTTTGCTGTGTAGATAGATAAACGCCGTATATTGAAATTATCTCATCATTACTACTGAAGTTTTTTTCTGCGTAGTTTCAATTACTGTGGAGATATTGGGTAACCCACCGTTAACTCTCGATTTGATATGATTTCGTTTGCTCTTCTGTGTGATTAGATCTCGCCACCAGCGAAGTTCTGGGTAACATACCCGAATTTGATACCAAGAACACGAAAGTCACCATTCAGGCTGCCTCCGAGTCCTTCGCTTTGTAGAAAAACATCACGGCCAAGGTAGCCCATTTTTAATATCAGGTGCCCTTCCTTTTTTTGGATTGTAACGGAATTGAGCAGGATCTCACCGAATTAATAAACTTTTAACGAGTAAATTAGTGGATACATATGTATTCGTATTGCACTTGAGGAAATCAGCTCTTTCGGGGAAAGTCCCCTCTATCTAACTAATTTTGCTCTAGTATAATCGCTTGGAAATTTTGTACAAACCCGTGTGTGGGGTGAACGGTTTAGCTGAGGGGTCTCTTGTCGTATGGGCTTAGCCTGACTCGAATCTTCGGCCCGGAAGGTTCCTTCCTTCACCGCAGAGAAACTTGGAGGATTCGCAGGGTCTGAGTTAACAGTGATACAGCCAAGGTGGCAGCTTACTTTGCAGGCTGACTATCGTTGGTCTGCAGGTCTACTTGCACTAGGGGGTCCTCCTCTTCCCACATTTTCTACAACGAAGGGAAGTGACACGTCTTATGATCGTGAGGGGGGGGAGGCCTCTGCGTGGGCTCCCCTCCTCAAGTTTGTTGCAATACCATCATCGTCACTCACCTATCGATATGAAATCATTTATCTGAGAATTCTTTAAGGTCGATAGGTTGGAGGGAACCAGTAACATCATTTACCAGTCCAAACATTTTATCATTTTACCTGTACTTGATTGTCAATCGGAACCGAACTCCACGTGATGTAAGCCATGAGACTAAGGCGGTTCCTTGAGTAGTTGGAGTTCAAGCTTGATCTTGTGGACTGAACTATGCTGAGCAACATGAGGCCGTTTTATTTTGTCCTGACTAAGGAAGGTTCAGGTGATAAATGAGGTTTAACGCTGTTCTTTTTCTTCCCTGACCCGACAAATTCGTCAACCAGCCCACTGATAATGTCAACTTAATGTCCATAGGTACTGTCGAAATGTCATCAGGGGTATAACTTACTATTATTTGATTTTTCTACCTTGATTAGAGCGAAAATCAAATGGACTACTTCAATAGCGCGGGAATAGTAGTAGATATAACAATTCAGGCACTTTCAACACGGTAGAACACACTTAAATTGATATATGTATGTATATGTATAAGTATAAGTATAACGTAACCAAAACAAGAAAGATACAGAGATGTGAAAAAAAAACAGGACATATAAGCGCGCAAATAGAAAAAAAAAGCCTCGGAGCTGCAACTAAGTGATGAAAAGAGAAGTATTAAAAACCAGGGGGTGAATTAAGCCCAGACTTCGGCTATCCATCGGTGTAAATCCAAAAACACGCCCTTTGTCCGTTCAACGAAAGGGTGTAGAAGCATTTCCCGTGGGGAGGGCCTACGATTTGCCTCCTTGGTGAGACAAACTGCTACAAAATGACAACACTCGGGGGACCACCCATCGGCTTCGTGCAATTCCGGTGGGGGCATCCGTACGATATAGTCGACCAATTCGATAAAGGCTAATGGTGGATGACCAGGCGGAGGAAAGGGAAACCGATTTTGGGCCACTTCCACCAAAGTCACCCCGAGAGACCACACGTCGGATTGGACAGCGTAACCAGCTCCTTGAATCCGTTCGGGCGCCATATAATGACTAGTACCAACAAAAGTCCGCGCGATGGAATCGACCAATTCGCCACTTACGCCGAAATCACACAATTTGATTTCTCCCTGGGCCGTCACCAAAATATTAGAAGGTTTGACATCCCGATGAATCACTTTGTGATCATGCAGGTATACCAAAGCCTGTAGCACCGATTCGGCAATTTTACCCAAAACCCCCTCCCCAATCCGACGCTGCCGTTCCAAAATCCGTTTATAAATAGCATCCAAACTACCCCCCACACAATACTCCATACACATGGCCAAAGATGACTGGTCATGGTCGAAAAACGTCCCGTAATACGATACAATATACGGCGATTGACACGACCTTAAAGTGGACCGTTCCCTAATAATCTGTCGATAAATCGCCGGGTCTGGATCCACTGAGATAGTTTTAACCGCCATAACCAACTGCGTCGGTTTATAAATCGCCTTGTATACCGTACCCATCGATCCTTCCCCTAACCGCGCTCCCAATGTAATATTCTCCGCCTTAATATCTAAATACGAAGCCGAATCCCCTTCGGCAATATCCGTACTGTTACTATTGGACCGACGTCCTCCCGGTATTGTCCGACCATTATCACTACCCTCCAATGTCAGTTTGTCCCCAGTAATAATACCCAAAGGTCGACCGCCATTGGCCATTTGGGCTGTTGCCCTGGACGGTCTTGCTCCTTCTAAAGGTTGACCACCCGATGTGTTATTGGGATTAAAACTGCCCTGACGAATGGAGCTGGCGACCGACTCGACAGACTCGTGGTTGCCGGAATCTTGACCAATAGGTATACGTAATCGGGTTATCATGGGCCGTCGAGTTCTGTTTGTGGCATTAGAACGGGCTAACGAGGACATGATAGTCTGAGATGAAATATAAAAAGAGGGAAGCGTTGTAGGGTGGGTGTAGTAATGATGATGGTAGATAATAGGAAATAGAATAGATGGTAGATGATCTCTAATTTTTGGTGGGGATGATACAAAAGAGAGTAGTAATACCCGACGTAAAAAGGGTAAAGTCAGTAGTCAAAGATGTAAGAGTAAAATAGTAATGAAAATCAAGGCGGAAAGAAAAGGTAAACAAAGAAAAGGTACAGGGTACACGGGTGTAGTTTGGTAATAAAGGCGGTCTAGTTCGTATGGTCCGTTGTAGACTAAACAACAATAATTGAGAGGGGGAAGTGTGACTTTGACGCTCTAAACCCGATAATGAACAGGTGGTTCTTTTAAAAGAATAAAAAGAACTATGCACCGATGGATGGCATTACCAACGGATACCTACACCACGTAAAGGGGCCTGTTCAACCAAGCACCACCCGTAGAGATAGGCGTGAGGGGAGAAGAGATGATTATCTGGTACCACTTTTGGAATGGTACTTGACAGGTAAGTTGCCAAGGGCCAAAGTCTGGTCAAAGGTACGTGTCACCCATTGTCAACGGCATATGCAGCTATATATCCGCAATGCAAGTCCGATTCTGTCAGGTGTATCATGGCGAGATCCTCTCTATATTCAGTTTATGGAGGTAGCACAAATTCGAAAAAGAGTAGGGTTGACTTTTTAATGCAGGGTGTAGTGGCCATGTGATATTCCTGGTGAGAGTATTGGGATTGGGCTTTGGAATCTCACCTTATCGGTAGTCGAAACCAAAGAATACGGTGTCCAAACATACCTGTGCATCCTTCCCCTCTGACCGCTAATGCGCCGCATTGTTCTGTCTCCGCCAAAGACGTCTAGTTAGACAGTACATACAAAAAACATACCACCCAAACGAACTCCCTCTCCGAAAGTGACTCACTGTTAAGTACTAGTCACCGCGCAAAACCCACCAAACACACCTTTTTTTTCAGTGACATTCTGCAACTAATTCCGGTCTTGTTGTTTTACAGCCTGACCAATGTACTATTCATTCCTTGTCGGCTGGTGAATTTCAAAAGTTTGCTTATTTCACCAACCCTTTCAACACAATTCTCTACATACATACACGTACCGGGTTTCATTCCACTCGTAGCAACTCAACTTGTTTATTTTCTAATGAAGATATCCGACAAATTACGGGAGTTGACCCTAAAGTCTGGCAAAGACCAGCCGGCCTCAACGCCGTTTGTCTTTTCGCTAGAGTTCTTTCCGCCTAAAACGGAACAGGTAAGTGGAGAAAGCTTTCCTACCTTGAGTTCATTTATTCGTTTCTTTGTTAGCCTTTATTCAATTATGCCAGGTACAGCTCAGACTGAACACGGACTTGCGCCACCCTTATAATACAGCGTCATGGTCAAGTAAGGTTCAACTATCGACTACGTTACAATAGTAAAGGTAATAACGGAAATATCACGACTAACCCTCCCCCCAATTGTCACATAAAATATTACTACGATATGGTGAATAGGGACTGGCCAACCTTTTGGCCCGTATTGCACGCATGACCACCCTGTGCCCCGTATTTGTCGATATTACGTGGGGTGCCGGTGGAAGTACGGCCGACCGTACTTTAGAACTCTGTCGACTAGTTCAGGAACTCGACAACGTTCAGGTGTGTATGCATCTCACCTGCACCAATATGGATCATGCGACTTTGGACACCGCCTTGGAAGAAGCACACAGTATGGGTATTCGTAACCTTTTGGCCCTGCGTGGAGATCCGCCCCGGGAACCCATACCTTCCCAGGGAGATCATACGGCTGATCCACAAAGGTTTGTACACGCGATTGATTTGGTACGGTATATTCGTAGTCGGTACGGGGACGAGTTTTGCATCGGAGTGGCCGGTTATCCCGAGGGTCACCCCGATGCTTCGTTGACATTAGCCCAGGCTTCCCCTTTGACCACCCACGCCAGCCAGGAATTATCCAGAGACGATTTAATCCAAGAACTCCGTTGGTTAAAGGCCAAAGTGGACGCCGGGGCTGATTTTGTTATCTCCCAAATATTTTTCGATACCGACCGGTTTAGTCATTGGTACCGTCAGTGTCGTGGCCAGGGGATTACCGTTCCCATCTTACCCAATATTCTACCCATTCAACAATACCAACCCTTTCGACGGGTTACCCAACTGTGTCAAGTGCGGATACCCACCAAAATTTTGGCGGATTTGGAACCACTCAAACTGGACGATAGGGCCGTTAAACGGTACGGGGAAACATTGGCGGTGGACATGATTCATAGTTTGCAACGTCAATTGCATTTATACCATTTTCATTTTACTACGCTGAATTTGGAAACTTCGGTTCGACGCATTATCGAGCGAATGCGGTGTATTACCGGTCACGACGTAGAGTCTGTGGCTATGGAGCCTCGTAACCGAGTTATTGTGGAAAAGGAATTTGAAACGGGATCGCAGCCGTGGGTTACTACCAATACCCACGTAGCACGGAAGGACCCATTCGGACGTCGGACTTTCTCCCCTTTCACTATTACTGGTGGTGGAATCGTGGATGACGTTAAGGAACTAAGGGAGGCATCAGCGTTTGACGAATTCCCCAACGGTCGCTGGGGTGATTCGAGTTCTCCAGCCTTTGGTGATTTGGCATCCACGTATTACGCCGTAATGGGCTCCTTTCCCATTGCTCCCCGACAAGCGATAACGTGGTGGGGGCGTCCGCAATGCACCAAGGACGTAGACCGAATTTTTATACAGCATTTGCGGTCTTTGCAAACCGCCCCCGAGACAGATACTACTATAAATGGTCCACCAGGTTCCCCGCCGTTACCCTGGTGTTTGGGTGAACCAGTATGTCCGTCACCCCAATGGTACGGTGAGGGATTAGCCCGGCTGGTAGAGCACCTGGGTATTTGGGTGGTAGCTAGTCAACCAGCGGTGGATGGTCAATCTAGTGCTAATCCCGACGTCGGGTGGGGACCTCAAGGGGGAGTGGTATACCAAAAACCGTTTGTAGAGTTTTTCGCTACTACTGACGTGTTTCGTCAGCTACAAACGAGATTAAGGTCGGATCCATGGGTTACCTTTTTAGCCAGTCGATGCCAAGGGCCATTGGTTACAGCCACTTCTCCACTCGATAACAGTGAAGGGAATGGAACAGAACCCAAAGTTGAAGATCCGGAAGACCCTCTGACCAACGTTCTCACGTGGGGGATTTTCCCCGGAAAAGAAGTGGTGCAGGCTGCCCTTGTGGATCGGGCCGGGTTTTTAACTTGGAAAGATGAAGCCTTTGGCATTTGGCGTGATTGGGCTAACCTCTACCCAGAAAATTCAACCAGTCGTCTTTTTCTGACGCGGCAGGTGGATGACCTTTGGTTGGTTAACGTGGTTTATAATGACTACAAGGCATCAGCATCCCACTTCTTGACATCGATATTCGAACTTCCGCTTCAGTCTTAGCTGTGGTTTACCTGGGGGCTATTATACATTATATACTAGCATGTATGTCGTTTTGAATTACGGTGCGTTTTGGTGTACTTATGGGTACCGAATCTTATTTCTCATTTCAATTTTTATACGCGATAATTTCATATTGATTATATTGTTGTGCAAGTAAACGAAACACATCAGAAATGAGCAGAGGGTTATCAGAAGGTGGGTCAACAATCTTTTGTCAGTGATTGGTGAATGGTAATTACTACTACGTCATCCGACATAGATTATTGGTGGAGTGGAATATGGCATTTCCACACTGTTAAATGACTCGGTGGCTTAGTATGCCCCTCTCGTGACTGCTAAAAGTGTGTTTGGTTTTCGGTTATGTCAGAGGACTTGCGAATGATATACAAAACAAGGTCATCTGTGTATGGGGCGTATTTCCCCAAATGGTCACTGGACTTTTAAAGGCGCACATCCTTGATCATTTTCTTTGCCATTGTTAACAGCCTAGAAAAAGAGACCATTGCTATTCCGGTGTTTTCGTAATGAATTCGTTTTGCACTATCGAAAGCACAGGTTATTATTTCCTCTCTACTTTAATTCAATTCATTTTTTTATCAGACTTTAACTATTTTTCATTTACTATTACTTTAAGTTGAAGTGAAGCAGCAGGTAGCATAAACATTGCGGTGTCCGTTCATGTAGCCTTTCAGAGGTCTGGGGGTGTTCTGCCTAGCATGCCACGGAGCTTAGTCAGTGGGCTATTTTTACCCCCTAAGCACCTCAGCTCTTATTTCTTTTTCAACTTTTTCCTTTCTAATTTTTTTTGGTATTTAAAGTGGACAGTTGGCATATGCTATTCATAACTCTTCTTTTTTTTTTGCTACCACTCTAACCCTCATTCACTACTACTCGACACTGCTCTTATTCAACAAGAACACCCTCTGTACTATTCTTTTCTTTTTTTTTATTTTTCAGTCGGAGGTGGAAATGGCTTCAAAGTCATCGCTTCCAAATACTTCACCGAATTATGGTACACTTACTTCCCCAGAGACTTTCAACCATTTATCCTCCGCGGCACCTTTCGGCCAACCCAGCACGTCTTCCCAAATACCACACCCATCGGACGTTACAAGGGGACCTCCGGGTCCACCTACCGAAGTAGTCTCTTTGGCGGAATCCTTCAGGGCTCCGCTTTCTGTCTGGCAGTTATTCCTCCTGAATGTGGGCTTAGCCGGGTTACAATTCACCTGGTCGGTAGAATTGGGGTATGGCTCCCCATACTTGTTATCGTTGGGACTTCCCAAACCTTTGCTTTCACTGGTGTGGTTGGCGGGCCCATTGTCAGGATTACTTATTCAACCGCTTATCGGGGCTATTAGCGACCGTAGCACCAATGCCCTGGGTCGACGTCGACCGTTTATTATTGGGGGAGGTGCGTTGGTGGTGGGGTCCATTGCGGTTATTGCTTACGCTAAAGAATTGGCTTGGTGGTGGGTCACTTGGTGTAATGGGAAAGAGAAACTACCGGAAGAGGTGACTAGACAGGTTACTTTTATCGCGATTGGGTTGGCCGTGATAAGTTTTTACGTGTTGGATTTTTCGGTTAATGCCGTACAGGCCTGTTTACGGGCGTTGGTCTTGGACGTGGCCCCGTTGGCGCAGCAGGAAGTGGCCAATGCTTATGCCGGACGTATGTTGATGCTGGGGAGTGCGTTGGGGTATTTCATGGGGTTTATTAACCTGGTGGAGTTGTTTCCGATGTTGGGTAATACCCAAATGCAGGTTTTGTGTATTGTGGGGATTTTGGTATTTGTGACGGCCGTAACTGCTACTTGTTTATCCGTCAAAGAAAAAGTATTGCTCAAATCGGACTTGACTGTCGAAGAACAACAGATATCGGTGTGGTCCACTTTGGGGAATATCCTGTACGCCCTACGACGATTGCCTAAACCATTGCAACAGATCTGCAATGTCCAGTTTTTCGCGTGGATGGGATGGTTCCCGGTGCTGTTTTACAGTACTACTTGGGTCGTCGAGGTTATCGCCCGGACCCTTCCCCCGGGGTCACCTACTATGGATCCCGACTTTCTCGACCGGGCCACCCGCGTGGGTTCCTTTGCCCTTTTCCTATGGTCTTTGGCGTCGTTGGCTGCTTCGGTGGTTTTACCGTGGTTTGTTACTGAAGCCCGTGACCACTCCGATGAGGTAGCTCAAAACTTGACCTATTCCTTGTCGGCCGATCAGATTACCACCGCGAACACCGAACAGCGACGCCTTTTACCCGTGTCCGATTCTGCCCAGGCGTCTCCGTGGTGGCACACCCCCATGGAAACATTGCAAAATTGGTTGCCTCGCGTGGCCATGCGGCGTCTTTACACTTTTTCCCATATCATGTTTGCGTTGGTGATGTTTAGTACCTATTTTGTAAACGATGCTGTGAGTGCCACCATTATTATCGTTCTGACTAGTATCCCCTGGGCTATTACATTGTGGGTACCGTTTGCGTTGGTGGGTGAATTCGTTAACAAAATGGCTATTGAAGTTCAAGAAGATTTGCTGGTATCCTCGCCTGCATTCTCTGAAACGACAAGTATGGTTGTTTCCCCACGGTCCATGACCCGGCCGCTGCGGGATAACGACGTGACGGATTTGCCTAATTACGGGAAACTACACCATAGTGTTCCCGCCCTACCGCGTCATCTGGGTGACCACGTACACGGTACTTCTGAACCATATCCGTGGGGATCGACACTGACGAATACCTTTCCAGATTTATCCAGCTCGATACCATCCCAGATGTCGGAGCAGTTGGACTCTCGTACCGTTCAGTCGTTACCCGAGACTATTGTGGACGAATTCGACCGGACATCACAGCACAACTGGCGTGATTTAAATCAATCCAATGCCAACGAACTATTGTTACCGACAACAATGGAAAATGGAAGCTCACAGCGTATGTCTGGTTCCCAAAGGACCTCGATGGACGCAGGTATTGTATTGGGTATTCACAACATGTATGTGGTAATGCCGCAATTCGTTATGAGTTTGGTGTCCAGTCTTGTGTTTTCTATTTTGGGTAACCACAGTCCTCCCCAACAGGACCACCTTCCTCCGTCTACTCCCCACCTTGCGGGGCATCATCCATATGGTCATGGTAGTACCATACCATCCGTTTCGGATCTGGTACAATCTACCACTACGGCGATGTTGGCCGTAATTCAAAGCTCAGACAGCGTAGGCTGGGTATTTCGGATCGGTGGCGTGTGCTCCCTAGTGGCTGCAGTTTTGTCACTTTATATCGTGGACATGCGTAGGATTCGTGCATCGGACTGGATTTAACGAAAGTGAGCGTGTAAGGATTTATTTTTGTTTTTTTTTTCGCAAGATTTGTGTATTTGATGTTTAATTGTGTTTCCTTTCCCGTGTTTCTCATATTTGGTGGCGTCACTATTATATGTTTATCTTGAAAACTTTTTATTATGTCTATGAACAAATCTTATGTATTTTATAATCTTTTTACTCTCACGCAACGGCCCTTCTTTGACATCTATCAGTAATACACACCCCTCCTTTTTTTAAGCAACCATGTGCATTGTGGTCAGATTAAGTAGAGTGAGGCACACTATTGAGGTACGAATTTAAAAATCACGTGATGATTTTATCTACCTCTCTCCCTCTCTGCTGAAACTCCAACCAGCAAGAGTGATGATGCTACAAACAGCAGCCAAAAGCGTAAGCCAATAGTCAGTTGACCCATAAAGAATAACAAGGGGGCGAAAGTGAGGGAGGGAAAAAAAAATGGCCGGGAGGGGGGGGGAGTCAAAACATGGTGGGTGAAGTCATCGATAAAACAATCACTACATTGGGAGCTTACAGATTCTCCCTTTTCTTTCGTTACGCCGTTTTTCGGATTTAGTACAAACTACTCGTTCCAATCTATCTCGTATATCGCGGCAATTACGTGCTCGGTTGTAGATAAGCACAATGGTAAGTGGGTCATACCCTTCGTACCGACCTACTGCGGGCATTGCCCTGGAGAGTCATCCTAGTCACTCTATCCATCCATCCGTCCACATACCTATCGCTATATAGACGAGGGAAACATCGCATAGCCAAGTCAGATACGACCCTACCAGATTTATTTCCACCAGCTCACCCTTTTGCTTCGTAATCGAAAGGATAGATGGATGGATAGATAGGTAGATTGTTGAGAATGCTTATGCCAGTGAAACATAGTCTACAATAGGTCTTATAAGGCCATAAGTGAAACAATATATACGAGGATATACGGTTATTCTACTTTGGTTTGGGTGTATTACGTAGGATTCTAGGAACTGCAATTCGGTTTAGCGATTACAGAGGATCGACAATGGCGATTACAAGCCAACGACACGTAGACCACGATTCGAATCAACCGCTTGCAGAGCTTAGCAGTGCTACTCATTGCGAATGCGTTACATGACATTAGTGAATATATAAGACCTCAAGATTATTATGTGGGAAATTATGTGTAACCCTGTGCCAGGCTGTCCGTTGTAACGACATTCGATTGTGGCTAGTGCTTTGCACCGATTACTTTAGTCGTATTCGTCCTGATGTCGTTACTACGATCGCTGTGTCCTTGCCGTCCCCGTCTTCTCTAAGCGCTAAGCGAATTGCAGATATACCGAAGAACTATGACGTTATCTTACTTTTGAGACTATACCCCTAGTCCCAGCCGCTACACCTTTGAGACTAATTTACTTCTTTTTTTTTTCTTTCGATGTTAATTTTAATTTTATTGTTCATATGTGGTCCCTGTACGGTTAATTTCACGATTCGCCCATTTTAGACGAAAGGTACCACTAGCTTTGGTAGACGCCATACCAAGACGCACAGTATGTGCCGTCGCTGCGGTCAACGCGCTTTCCACAACCAAAAGAAGCGTTGTGCTTCTTGCGGCTATCCTTCGGCCAAAATCCGTAGCTACAACTGGAGCGAAAAGGCCAAGCGCAGAAAGACCACCGGTACCGGCAGAATGCGTTACCTTAAGAACGTGCCCCGTCGTGCCAAGAACGGTTTCCGTGAAGGTATCAAGGCTGCCTCCAAGAAGGCCGCCGCCACCTCTGCTTAATTCGTTATAATGCGTTTTTTATATATCCTGAAATAAAATTCGTCCTAGGAATAAATCGCTGTATGGAAATGTAGGGTGTTTTTATGCGAGACAGAAGAAGAAGATGCTATTTCTTGGATAAAAGATTCCATTAAAAAAAACTCTTGTTTCGAAATATATACGATGATTCCGGTTCACAATCGACTAATCCTATCGTTCAGGATTAGTATTGTGTCAAAACGAAATAAAAATAACGATAAAGAGAAAATTCTTCTTTAATTATTCCAAAAATCCAAGAACGAACAATCCAAAAGAAAGCTCCGAAATCCTAAGATCCCACAACCCAAAAGAACTCTCTCCCCCATTGACAGGAATCGACCAAGTATAAATATACCTCTATCCCATCAATAGGCTTGAAAAAGAACTCAGCCAATGTACTCAAACTTTTGCCAAACATTATATCATTATGACAAAAGGATTGCATTAGCTTACTAAAAACTAACAAACTTCACAGCAGATAAAAAAATCAGATACTAATATTTTACAGGGAAATACGTCAGCTCAACAATCAAGCTCTGAAACCGTACAGAAACACCTTAAGTATATAACCCTCGTTGGACTTATCTGAGTTTTGCAGCCGTTGGGCTGGATGACTGGTCGATTGGAAAGGAATCATGCTTGAATAAAACCACATTTATTATATTCCCTTTAGTTATTCGTTTAAAGAATGTGTGATATTTTACTAGAATTAATGGTTTTCGTGTAGCATGAGCACAAAAGGTTTATTGATCCGAATCTTGGACATCCCCCTGGTGTAGACCAAAATGAGATGTCTTATATAACATTACAAGTTGAGCTATGACAGCATGGGTAGTTTTTGTTCGACTATAAAAATGCAAAATCTGCCTGAATTGAATGGGCCTGTCACAAGATCATTTTGATTAGATAGCAATTGCTATATCCCTCCCACACTTGGAATGGCCCTATATCCTGGATTACAACAACCCAGTGGTAAACCCCTTATGCCGAGCCTGGGCCCTAGCCACATCCACCTTCCTCTACAATCTTTGGATGGTTTAGAATGATTCAGCCCACCAGAATAACCTGTGGTCCACAACTAAGTTAGTGCGGAGCTACAATGCCTCACTGAAGATGTTGCCTATCCAAACTCCAAAACAATCATACCCCCCAACACT
>JAOPJG010001110.1:0-12757 GCA_027478255.1 Dispira simplex | reverse complement strand
TGGTAGCCCTTTAAAGAATAAAAGCAGTTTCAAAAGACTGGTTGCTCAAACATTCTTTAGAGGTGGTTTTACCACATATACAAACAGGAATGTGGAAGCATGATAAAGTAAAATCCCAATGAGTTGGGTACTCAGAGTTACAGAAAAAAAAGAACAATAAAAATTACTTACTTTCTGCAGAGTTAAATATTGAAATTTAAAAATTTAAAAGTGAAATGTGTTCTGAGAATCATATCCTTAGCATGCCAAGGACTCCAAACCCCCTAAACATTGGCATCATTTAACTGGGTGATTTTTTTCCACTAATAGGGAAAAATCCACCAGCATTTTGTGGGTCTCTTATAAAATCCTATTGGCTATGTTGTAGTTGGTGCATTTTTTTCCTCCAAATCTCTTTATAGTCGAAAGAAAACTGCCCATATGTACACGTGCAAAATATTCTATAAAACAAGATCCACAGCGCTGCTTTTTTTTAACTACATGGCTTGCTTTTATTTTGAATCTTTATTGTTTTGTACAGGTAGTCACTGTTCTATCGCTTATTTCCTACTTTTCACTAGTGTTAACGAAAGCCATGTTTCCCTTACATCGTATTACTCAAACCAAATTTTCGTTGGATAGGGTCACAAGTCTAATCGTCCTCCAATCTTCCCATTTCTTTCGCACCAAGTCGACTTTTACTCTGTCACCCCAACCCACCAAAAAAACCAAGGATGGCCGACCCATCACTCGCGGTATCTACGTCGCTAATATCCCTTGGAAGACCAAATGGACTTATCTGACGGCCCTTTTTTCCGAATTCGGACCAGTCCACAGGGTTCACATGCCCCGTCGGGACCAAGACCGGGGGCCCATTATCGGATATGCGTTTATAACCATGAACATTGACGATGCAAAGAAAGCCGTGGCCAAACTTGATGGGTTTGATTTTAATGGTCGACCGTTGTCGGTCAGTTTGCAGCGATCGACGCCCTATGTTTCTATGCATTATACTAATAAGCCACGTATCTCTATATCAGATGCTGAAGCTGAGGAACGGTTTCCCTACGTTAAAGTTTGATGTTTCTACTTGTGTGCGAAAATTGAAAGAGAAAGAAGGGAGGGGGGAGGGGGTTCACGCGTGGTGTAGGTCATCAGTAGCCCTGGGTTCATTTGGATAGTTTTTTTTCGACTATATAGCGAAAAATCCGCCAAAGTTGAATGGGTCTCTCACAAAATCTTATTGGCTATGTTATAGTTGGTATATTATTTATACTAAATCTCTATGTAGTCCGAAAAAAATCACCCATTTGTGTACTACAGCTCTAGTTATTTTCGTAATAAAATATCTGTACGCTGAAATTTCAATGGTATGTGCCCAAGTTGTGATTTCTTCCATACTTACTCCAAGCCCAGTTATTACGAAATACAGAATCGATGGTGCACATTCATTTTCGTAACGGTAGGAATAATACCAACTCTCTGCTTTACAGAACTATATATTTATTTATCGTGATTTTTTGGCTAGTAGGAATAATAATAGGTCAAACAAATCGAAAAATGGTTGAGTAGATTATGATACGTGGCGATAAGTAAACAGGACAATGGTCAAGTAAAACAAAAAGTAAACCTTTTGAAAAGTGAGAAAAAAAAACCTCGTGGATAAAGAAAAAGCCACATGGTAACTAGCGCTACATTTACTAGGGCGAATCAAGACGCATTAAAATATAAGGATATATATAAATGAAGAAAAAAAATAGAGAACATAAAGACTAAACACACCCCAATGCTAACTTCACACTACCGTCCAAAGACTCCCTCCTCCTCGCCCAACATATAAAACCCCAGGGGGCATGCCAAGAGTCAAGGTCATTCCTGCTCTTCGTATTCCAGAGGCCCTTCCTCTTCTGGATATTCCTCTTCATAGTATTCATCTTCCGCCGTAGCGGTTTCATACTGTTGATACTCGGAAATCAAATCATTCATATTGGACTCGGCTTCGGAAAATTCCAACTCGTCCATACCTTCATCGGTGTACCAATGAATAAAGGCCTTCCGACGGAACATGGCCGAAAACTGTTCCTGAATCCGTAGGAAAAGACTCTGAATGGCCGTATTGTTACCGATAAAAGTCGAGGCCAAACTCATACCCGCAGGCGGAATATCACAACTCACGGTTTGAACGTTGTTGGGGATCCATTCCACAAAGTTGGAACTGTTACGATCACGAATAGTCAACATCTGCTGCTCCACCTCACGCATGGACACTTTACCTCGGAACAAACAAGCCACCGTGAGATAGCGTCCGGCGGAGGGATCCGCAGCGGCCATCATATTGGTACTGCTAAAGAGTTGCTGAGTAAGGTCACTAACCGTTACACTGCGAAAGGTCTGCGAGGCTACAGAAGTAAGCGGGGCAAATCCCACCATGAAAAAGTGCAAACGCGGGAAAGGGATCAAATTTACCGCCATTTTACGCAAGTCCGAATTGAGCTGACCAGGGAAACGCAGCGACGTAGTTACTCCGCTCATCACCGTGGTTATCAGCCGGTTTAGATCACCGTAATTAGGCGAGTTCATCTTCAACGTCTTGTGACAAATATTGTACAGGGCTTCGTTATCGATACAAAAGGTTTCGTCAGTATTTTCCACCAAGTGATGTACCGACAAGGTCGCGTTATAAGGTTCAATCACGGTTTCTGACACGCGAGGTGAGGGCACCACCGAAAAGGTCGCCATAACCCGGTCAGGATATTCTTCTCTGATCTTTTGGATCAACAACGAACCCAAACCGGACCCAGTACCACCACCCAGCGAATGGGCCACTTGGAACCCCTGTAGGGAGTCACAGCCTTCCACTTCTTTACGCACCACGTCCATAATACTGTCGACCAACTCCGCCCCTTCGGTATAGTACCCCTTGGCCCAGTTATTACCCGCTCCAGTAGAACCATGAATCATATTATCGGGACGAAGCAATCCCCCATAGGGACTCGAGCGTACATTGTCAATGGAACCCGGCTCTAAATCAACACACACGGAACGAGGCACGTACCGGCCTCCCTGACCTTCGGTGTAGTAAACATCAATTTTTTCGAGCTGGACTGGGTTATCTCCAATGTACTGACCCGATTGATCGATGCCATGTTCCTGGGAAATGGCTTCCCAGAAGCTGACGCCCACTTGGTTACCACACTGGCCTGGACGAGAGGGGATTGAAAAAAATAGCGTATGTAATGCAATGCCAAGTAAACAGGTACAAATCCGATCCATAATATTAGTGAATTAGCAAGTGTGACATTAACCATTTATATACAACCGTGGGGCTTAGACTACATTTCGCCTGTCGGTTCATATCCTAGCTGTTCCCTTCCCGTCTTGGCAATGTGATCCGTAGGAGAGAGAGAAAAAAAAAGCAAATTGAAAGGGAGGCCTCTCTCAGTATGAGCTTTAAAAATCCTCCAAGTGACGTAATAAAAATATTGCTACTGTGGAAGACAGATTTATACTGTAGAGCTTCTATTCACCCTTGGTGTTATGCCATCTAAACAAAAGATGGTCAACAAACGCAAGCCCCACTTCTTGTCAGTAGTATAGTCTTACCTGTTTGGAGATGAACGATTTCACGCATGATGACTGGAAAAACGGAGTCGAATTACAATGGTCGAACGAACGCTTTAGCAAGACTGACTACAAGGTGATGGTCTAGAGAAGGAATAAAGAAAGAAAACAACGAATAACGCGGTACATAAAAAAGAAACAACACAAAACGAATAACGAAAGGGTTAGTTCTTTGCGAGGGGACCTGTAGAGAGGCTGTCTCTGCGTTTGGCCTGTAAAATCCTCACTTGGTACAATTTTCAACGAGCAGTGATGGCCGTTGGTCCCAAGACTTTTATGGTTGGGAGTAACCAACGAACAGACCACAACCCTTTCCCCTATTTCCTTTGTCTCCTTTTTCCCCCAAGCGCGTTCCCGGAAGTCCAAGCAGTACGATGAGTGGCGGATTTTCCTAGTAGGGGGCGTTTCTTGATTTTTTTTCATCCGATATGTTGGAGGGGATTGGTCGCATCATACGCAAAAATCGTGGTGATAATTTCTGCCTAACCCGTCGCACGAGTTATAAGCAGAATGATTTCGACAGGTTAAAACTATTTATCTAAATTATACATTCCTCATTTATTAAACATACGTTTGGTGATCCACCCGAGAATGCCTTCACTTTTTTTACTATTTAAAGTCTAAGCCTGGATTAAAAGTACCAAATTTTTGTGGACGCTCGGATCAACCTTTTAACACCTTTACAGTCTAGTCATCAATACCTGACCAAAACCACACTGATATCGCCGTCCAAGGCTATGCAGAGTTACCCTATTGTCCCAGAAGTCCTGTTTCCACAGTCGAGAATGCGTATTACAGTGTAACTATGTTTATCATGATTATATTATGATCGCTACATTAGCACTGGATTCTAAAAAAAAACTATAGTATTAGGATATGAAAAAATGGAAGCAGCAAGCCAGCTGGGTTAGTGAGCAATCGAATAAGGGAAAAAAGACAATATCAACGAAAGAAGCCTTTGAGAATTTCTCGCACTACCAACCTCATTCCACTGCTATAAATTAATTGGCAGGTTTCTTGGAAATAACGCAGTACATGGGGGTAAAGATGCCCATTTTACCACCGGCCACCAGACCCTGCATGGCAGTCAACAACACATTTTGCACCTCGAGAGCACCCTTGGGCAAAATACCGACGGTTTCCAATAGACTCAACATATTATTGGTGATGACACGGCCCACGGGCGAACGAGCGAAACCGGTCAATGAATTAAACATACTACCGCCTTCCAGTTCGTCATACCAAGGGATATCGTTGGCAACTTTACTCTGGGCCAAATCCTCGTGGTAAGTCACTTGGAAATTCACATTACGCAGGGCTTCCAAACACGTGGTATAGGGGAACAATTTGGGAATCCCATCTCCCTTCTCTACTTCCCGAATAATACGGCATTGCTCGACGTCGTTGGGATCAAACAAGTCGGTGGTGACCCATTCGTACAAGGCAAATGTACCACCGGGTTTCAACACACGAAAGATTTCGCTATATACACCTTCGAGTTTAGGAGCGTGACAAGTGGCCTCGATAGCGTATACCGCATCAAACGAGTTATCGGGAAAAGGCATATTCATGAAATCACCCTTGACGAACGTACTCCGATCTTCCTGCTTGTACTTTTTGGCATAATGACGCGCCCGTTCAATTTGGTAGTCGTTATTATTCAAACCGGTCACGTGGCACCCCGCAAACCGAATAATTTCCCGAGCAGGTCCACCCACCCCACAACCCACATCCAACACCTTCATTCCTTCACGAATCCCTCCCATACTAGCCAAGTAGTGCTCATGACGGGCAATGCTACGACCGAAATCCTCGCCAATGGCCTTGCGCGAAAAGTGAAATGACTGACCCCACCCGTACTCGTAAAAATCCGTGGCCAGATTATAATAAGTGTTGGTCAACTGTGTGTACAAATTGGTACGACTATCCTCATTGTTTATACCATTGCCCTTGTTTTCACCTTCCCAAAATTCATTGTACTTGTCCACCGCCGACGAATGCAAGTCATGGTTTTTGCTCCGGAGCTTGCCCAAAAACTTGTTGTCATTGGCGATGATCTTTTCACCGTGTAACGCCCGGGAAAAGTCCTTGTCGGCTTTGTGGTCCGGATGGATAAGGGTTTGGCTGGACATTGTTGTTGTTGTTGTTTTTTAAAAAAAGGGGAGATTGGTGATGAAAACGATCAAAAAAAATTAAATAAGTCGGTCAACCTGAATAAAATTATTAGGTAGATAGTAAAATAGCAAGAAAAAAGATTATGTCAGTGAAAAACGAATTTAAGTTGAAAGAGACCAATAACAGGGAAAAAAAAGAGTTACGACTTGAGCAGATACAACACGTTTATTTTTTTTTTGTTTTATTTAGAAACTTGCCACAGACAAGATACAGGGTGTAATTTATACGGTTCATTAAATTGATCCCAAATCAGGCCATCGTAAGAGCGAATAGTTGTTGAGCATCTGAACAACCAACCTGCTGTATGGAAATATTATTTTTTTTCACATGAGACTGAATTCCACGCATAATCAGCAAAGAATAAAGGGGAGAGGGGACGAAATCGACTTGCCTGCTAAACATGGGTAATAGTCTACAATTGATGTCCAAAATGTTTGTTTCAAAATGGTGTACCCTTGAGAATACGTTTTTGGTGCAGTTAGTTAACCCCTACAGATACAAGGTGGAATCACTACTGCATTGTCTATTTCTAACTTTACCAGCATTACCCCTTTTTCTACAAACCTCAAACCCCTTATGCTGAAAATCCTCATTATCACAAGCTAAAACGAGTTAGATGAATTTGGAACTGTTGGGTTCTATAAAATGAGACTAACAACCGTACAAGTACGAGCCCGCAGTATTAACTCACCAACAGATACTCTTTTAAACCAATTCTACCACAAACACCCAACCTACCCATTAAAGTGGGAAACCTATTCATTCACACTCGAATTTTACATTGATATTGATACGCCCACTACTTTGCTCTATACTATTTAGCATTCAAATGTTTATTCAAGTATTTCCCAACTCGACGCCATCATTCATTATTATACCGTCATAAAAGAACAAAAAAGAAGGTCATGTCACCATCATTTTTATTCAACCCTGTGCGCAACCTTTTTCGATAGATATAAGTTAATAGATAACAAATTCCGACTGTAGATGATGACAAAAAGGACCGCCGTTATTCACGGTTGGGTCGGATATGGTCACGTCCACCGAAGTCTCAGAGGCTGTCGACGAAGATACAAAATAGGGAATACTTTTCCGATCGGTGGGTGATGATGGTCCCATGTTCTCGACCGTAATGGGAATGTGGATGTGGAGAGGGTACGAAGAAAAGGCTCCTTCTTCACCGCTCTTTAGAAGCGGGGCCGACGGTGGTGGGGACGATGATGTTAATGTTGTGGTATGCCGATGGCTGCCACCAGAAGCAGCAGCTTTGGTACTATATTCTGTGGGAGAGGCATAGTGCATCATACCGTCAAACGTAATATTATTGACAGGGGTCTTTAACGAGCAAAACGAATAATCAGTGGGATCGTCCAAGCCTAACACCACCGTAGAAGCAGGATCGGGGCTGTTCATCGCTGTGTGAGTCGACAACGTCAGCGATTTGGTAACGGCACCCCCTCCTCCTTTGTCAGATTGATGCTGTTCACCACGTGGGAGGTTCGGTCTGGCCTCGTGGGAAACTCCCATCCACATAGAGGGAATCGTCACCACCGCCGCTTCATTTTTTCGGTCCTTGGAGTTGGGAGGGTGCACACGTTCTCCCGTCCCGGGCCGGTTCGAATGGGCCACTAGAGATGTGTCTTCCTCAGAGGAGGGGGATTCCAGGTCGGATTTCGTTACCAGCACGAAATCATCCAGTGGAATCGAAAAATTGGCCAACGTGTTATCAAGCGCCTCTTCCTCCTTAGTAGTAGTCGCTTTAGGGACAGTAGTGGCCTTGGTCGCTACCACCAAACTATCCCCGCGTTCCAGATACACCGTCGAGGCCAGACTACTCGAAAATGTATCATCGGGGTCTTCCTCGGTATACTCAAACAGGGGAGTCTGTGACTTGGCCATTCCTCCGCGGGTCGACTGCGACGAGGGAATAACAACACCGGAATGGGCAGAGGGAGGGGAAAAGGCAAACACGCCACCGTGGCCGATCTCCTCGTCCACGTGGGCGAGGAGATTGGGGTACACACCAGCGGAAATCTGGGCAATAATACGTTCCTTGGACGATACGGTAATAGGGACCGCCGCTCCTATTACCGTCACCTCCTCCTCTTCCATGCTATCCATATGTCGCGGGTCCGTATCGATGCTCATATCACTACTACTGGTAGTTGTGGGTGGGTGAGCATGTTGAACCACCGCATAGTCACCCCGCTGCTTGGTAGCGTCCTTACTATATGGTGACCGGTAATGGTGGTGGTAGTGATGGACAGAGGGTTTGTGGACGTAGTAAGGAAAGGGGGAATCATCGTCCTCGGACACAGGGTATTTGTTGATTGCGGTGGTGGGTGCAGTGGAGCCAGGAGGACGCATAAAGTACCGACAGCCCTTAACCAACCGCCGCAACTCGTCCAGGGTACACCGTTCCGTAGGGTCCAAACAAAACACTAGTTTGATAATACGGTTGAATTGGGGCGTGATGGGCAGTGCACTGCTGAGGAAATCAGGGTTATTGACAAACGCCCGGAAAATGGGGTCGGACATGATGGCCTGGTTCCAAGGATTTCGTCCGCTGGCGAGATTCACCAGAATCACTCCCAAGGACCACACGTCGTTAGCCGCGGTATCGTAGCTCGCACACAGTCCGTCCAGGCCGCCTTGGCATTCCGGACTCATGTAATAGGATGACCCGCACCCGATATCCGACGAACAGGGAGAGTCAGTGGCCAGCCCAAAGTCGATGAGTTTTATCACTTGGCCGTCGTCTTTAATCAGTACGTTTTCTGGTTTTAGATCCCGATGGTAAATACCGTTTCGGTGACAGTGCTCCACTGCGTCGAGAAGTTGGAAAAAGATCCGACGGACTACGGCATTATGCCGGGGTCCTTTGAATACGGGATTGTTCACGATATTGTCGTAGAGGTCGCCACCGGGACAGTACTCGATGACCATAAATACGTACTCTTGCCAGTGTTCCACTAGATATAGCCGGGCAATGTTACGGTGGGGCGGGAGAATACGTTGTAGGGCTATTTCGATACTATAGGAGCAGGTTTTGGTGTCAAAGTTGGCCTTGAGAATACATTTGGTCGCGTAGAGTGTACCCCGTAGTTGGTCCCGGGTAAGATAAACCTCACCGTACGTGCCCACCCCAATGAGGTCGATTAATTTGTAACGACCCTGGCCCAGGGTGTGGCCTAACAATGCACCACCGCTGGTGGGTGGTGTACTATAGTCCATAGTAGCAGAGATAAAATTTTGGTAAAAATAAGGAAAGAATGCCGAGTGAGCTAGTGTTGGATATGATGATGTGCCTCGTCGTCACTATAGTTTGGAGGTGTCAAGCGAATAGACAAGGAAAACTCGCTCCCAAAAAGAACGAGTTGTCGTGGAGAATATATAACTGGGGAGGGGGGATTTTCAGTACAAACACGTATACGATGCTCCAAACCGGATAATATATGCTATATATATACAACTGAGAATATACTGTGGCAGGACGATACTCTGCTGTTTCCCTTATTTTTACAGCATGGAAAACAAAAGGCGGACAAGAGGAATAGTCGACAATTTTTGTACTAATAAAAACGACTTCCAGAAATCCGGTCTGTAGAAAAGAATAGATGGGGTGAGAAAACCTAAAAATCAGGTGGAACCAATATTATACAGACACAAAATAATGGCTTGGTTTATAATTATAGTAAGAACTCTTTCCCCCCCTTTCTCAAGCGAGTTTGTAGTACTGTCTGATTGTTCTTATGGTCAAAAAAACGAAAAATAACCTGCCCTTTTATGCAAGAGACCCTGAACTATGTGGGATGCAATGCAATAAAAGGGAATAAGTACAGTAACCGCTTCATACGGAAAAAAAGTATGAAAAAAGTAGAGTGAACGAACTACCGCCGATGATGCGTAGTGAGCGAGAGTGACACAAGTTTAAAGAGGGCTGGCTCACTCCTACTATTACTCGCTTTGCAATAGTAAATTGGTAGCAATAAATGAAATATGAAGATACCACACTGTGTTTAACAATTGGGGATACCAGACACAACTGGAAGTAGGGGATTATAGCTGTGTGTAGCCTCCAAAAACTACACGGCTGACTAGTGGTTAAAGCCACCAACCAAAAAAAAGAATGTCAAGAAAGCTGGTCAACGAGAAAATAGCGAAAGCTGTGCCAGTAAACAAAAACTGGTTAAATATAAAAGTACAAGCGTCAAGTGATGAATAACACTAGTAACGCGCAGTAAGTAAAAAGATGTACGATAAACGTAGACCATCCAAAACTCTGAGGAGAGATAATTGTGGGGGAAATACACTACATTGGGTAGTAGCGGAGGTGACACGAATAAACAATGTACTATAAAAGAGACAAGGGAAGAGTAAGGATGACTCTGATGAATTGTATATACTGAATTGAAAAAGACCGATAAAAGGGCCCAGCGTCAGGGTTTAAATAAGCAACACAAAATATGGAAAAATTACCAACAAGGGAAAACGCATAGTGTGGATTTTTTTTCCCAGTCACGGAAAAAACGCACAATACATGCAACCCACTCATTCCAAAAAAAATATGACCCCACCTTCCCTCACTAGGTCCAGAAAAAAGAAGAAAGGCTAAAAGACCCCGTGCTGCCACACTGTTGTTCACCACGCTCAGCTTTTCGCACGTACCCAAAAAAGGAGTGACTTGTCGTTAAAAAGTATTAAACGACAATAAAAACTATTAGAGTCCAATAGGAAGAACTTGCGCCTGGGAAGAACCACTGGGTAAATAATTAAACCGCAATCGTAGTGATAAAAAAAGGGGGTGCAGTAAAATAAAGCAAATGAAACGAAAAAAAGAGGGTCCCAGAGAATATTTAACGGCCTTATGGAATAGTTTCTTTCTCTCTTCCACACTCAACAAGGGTTTCCCTCTGCATGCGTCATCACGCGAATGGTTCTACGAAAACGAGGGTGGTGTACACCATACACTATGAGATTCGCTCCTGTTCCCCGTGACCAGTAACTTGGCGTTGTCCAATCACCTGAACTATAGAGTAGTCCGGCCAACCAGTTTAATCAGTTATCCCGGCCCCCACTGCCTCAGCCCTAAAGGGACCCTTCCTTTTTCGTTTGGGACTGGTTATCAGAACATGGGAATGTGGTCATAATGATGTTAATTTTCGTCAATGGCATTCGTCCAAAGCAAATCAAGGTAGGCTAGTAATTACATACATTGGTCTGGGTGAGGTTGAGATTACATCATCAACTGACACAGGTTAACCGAGATAGCCTGTATGGGAGATGTTCCTTTGAGCCAGTCCTGAATGAAGACTGCTGGTCGTGCTTGTTTTATTTTTCTTTTCACTCCTTAATCCTATTCACTACCGCCCAGCCCACACTTCGACCCGCCCCTTACATACCTCTTTCATCTCACTTGCTGAATGCCCTGTTGTTATGAACCCGTCTTCCTCAGGACCACCGCCGAATCCTAGGACATAGGGTAACATGCCTTTCGACCTCCTTAAGCTTGGCCAAAAGCAAGGAAGTGGAATAAAAGGGGGAAATTACACCTCCCCATCGTATAGTGAAAAAAATAGTGGAACTAATAAAAAGGGAGGGACTGGCAATCGCATTGGAAAGTGATCACCGCCACCAGTAGTTTGTGTTGCATTTACAAAAGAAGGGCGAATCCAAGGTGAGGGCGTCGTAGTGAGGGGGCGTTGGCAATATGTTCCCCCAGCCCAGCCCCGCCCCGCCCCGCCCCAATATTTCTCTGTGCTAGTAAGGGGGACCCTTTTGCTATCCATATATGAAAGCAGTAATCCATGGGAGCTCGTGTAATACGGCATTACTAGCCAGGAATGGGACCATCCTGAAACCTATCCAACCATCAAATAATTCACTGTTCCTCCAAAATGGTCGACATTGCAATATATTCTGGATATACCATCGTCATACACACGGAGTTGGCATGATCCGGATATCACTCGTATTATTATACAACTGAGCGTCCTGTTTATTATCGGGGGAATTTGTATAGGTAGTCCCTTATTATTTTCGGCTTAGAGGGTATGGTATATTGGCAATAAAACACTCCCGGGTCGATTTCTCATTGGCACACCCATCATTGTGTTTCCTAGAGGTGGTGAATACAGGGTGAATTTTTTCGGCCTATATAGAGATTCGGAGCAAAAATGTACCAGGTAAAATTTAACCAATAGTGTTTTGTGAGAGATCCATTCAACACTGGCGGATTTTTCTCTGCATAGTCGAAAAAAAATTACCCATTATTGTTTCGTCACCGCTTAACCGGAGGTAAGGCCCAAGAAAACTCCCCAGGGAAAAAAGGGATTTTGACTTCGTGAGATTTTTTTTATTTGGCATTACATGCCGATTGGGGCAATAAAGTAGGTAAAAAATTGTCTGGAATCTGGGACACATCCGTACGGGAAAAATCCGTGTAAAACCTACTACCGTTACATTTCTAGTTTCCATACGCTTATTATGGCCGAACCTTGACTCAGAAGCTTTTATGACAGACCTATTCATATTACTGTTAATACCGTGATGACATCATATTATCGACGGGTTCCCTTACTTACAATTGTATCATCCGAGAACTGATGTCATACCACTATGATCCCATTTCCTTAAGGATTACCAGGTCTAGGAATCACCAATTGGGACCCATCGAGTGTAACTATGTTACACACTTGGTGACCTCGACCCTATTGTCATAGGACATATTAAACTAGGAATAAAGCAACGACTAGAGGGAATTGGGGGATTGGAGGGGATACTAGAGAGTAATTCTTTCTTTGACACATTATCGAGTTAAAACTGGCACTGTGTTACCTCCTATCACCACTAAAGCATTGTTCGACCGGCTTTCCATCACGACAAAGTGCTTCCGCACCCTGCTATTTTCCATTGATTTTTAGGTATTCACGGCTCTCCCTGTGACTTTGGTGTTTATATTCATTCACAAGGGGGATTGATG
>JAOPJG010001109.1:0-12802 GCA_027478255.1 Dispira simplex | reverse complement strand
TCTGATGTTAGGGAATGGGGAACCCAAGTACTAAGGTATGAATGGTAATGCAACTGGTTGTGGAGGACATTCCAAACTTCCCTCACAGAAGTCTTCACCTCCCACACAAGCACTCTCAGGGTTACAAAAGGGTCATTGTTAACTAGCTGTTCGATGGTGTCACCTTTATATTCATAGGTCTCATTGGAAGGATGTCCCATGTGATGCTCATTTTCAACTGACAAATGACCAGTCTTAAAGTTGTTATACCAGATGCAAACTGTGGTATATGAAGGATAACCTCTTGCATAAACGCATTGCAAAGTTTGGTGGTTTTCAGTTGGGTTTTGGCCAACTTCAGAAGGAACCCAAATGTGGTGCCGAATTAAGGTTGGGATAATGGTGGATATGAGGCATTGTGACTTGGGCAAATGGGACATGGTAAATGACTTTTAATTTAGGATAACTCAGCGAAAACAAAAGGTAGAAAGGTAAAACCAAGACGTATAAGTTCCTATTAACAAGAGGTAACAGCACAAAAAAGGGGAAGAAAAAATAATACCTATTTACCGCTGATTCTGGATCATTTCTCATTGACCGATATAAAAAAATATGTCACCCACACTAGTAAATGACCGTTGGGTTCCGATTTTTTTAGAATATATCGGGAACTGATGATTAATTTCATCATACGGGTGATTTTTTTCAACTATATAGAGATTTGAAGCGAAAAATGTACCAATCTCAACATAACCAATAGGATTTTGTGAGAGACCCATTCAACTTTGGCGGATTTTTCGCTATTTAGTCGAAAAAAAACTATCTATACCTTTTGTGCAGTGGCACAAAATGAACCGTGTTGACTATATGGACCAATCACCGCCTTCTGAAAGTCATCCAGGTCAGCAGGAACTTGGGTGACCTTTAGGTTGACCAACCTATTCCATAAGGTTTGAAAAAAGAGTGCTTTTCCTTGGCACCAGTGGATTCTACTTTGTTTTTCCTTAGTGATGTATGGAACAACCTCGAATCTATCCATTCGGATGACTAAGCAACGCGTTGTTCCTCGGCGGAATTGTGTTAATAGCCACTTGTAACAACAACCATATACGCATGCACACGGCCTAAAGAAGTAATATTAGTTAACACATCCACCTGTATATAAACTTCCCCGAGGAACCATCGCATTTGCAATTATTAGACCTACAATACGGGCCCCTTTTCCTTACCGAGAATACACTTGTAATTTTTTTATAATGGAACTTCCACAAGTAGGCGGGCATTGTGCACTGCCCGGCTGTCACCAACTCGGTAAGTATAACTATAACAGCTATTGTCGTTACTCTAACCTTTCCGGAGAGTAGAAGTGAAGCCTGATGCCGTCTGCAACAAGCCACAACCACAGATAAATATTTTCCACCGAGTCACTCTGTCATTCCGTTTCTCTGGACTAACTTTGGCATGTGGTGGATATATGATGGACTACTTTTGGACGTCAACAGACTTTTTACCATTTCGGTGCCAATTTTGCAGTAAAGAATATTGGTAAGTGTCGCAGGTATACTATTGTCGAGGCATATCGACATTTACCCAAGTGTTATTCTCTGCGTTATAGTTAAGGGGTGAATAATACTACTTGTAAAGGTTTGTTTCTTCTAGGGTTTGCCACGCTTACAGCCACTCTCAAAGTCCTGCACTTTGAGACTGCTGCCACTCACGATGTGACCAAATATTAATATACACCGGACCCCCTACTTTTTAATTTGTCTTGCTTTCTTTTTACTCTAGCCAGGAACACTGGAAGGCAAACGTACATGAGTGTCCTCATGGCGACCAACTAAAAGATGTACGAGTACCAGTGTGCCCGGTATGCCATAAGCCAGTACCAATACGTCGGGGCGAAGACCCCAATGTACGAGTAGACCAACATATCGCCGCCAATTGTCGAGATCCCGGCACGTCAGTGTCCACTCCTGCCTACCAAGCGCGCTGCCAAGCTCCGTCGTGTAAAACCAAAGTCTTGGTTTTGTCCAACTGTGCCAAATGTGAAGGGGAATTCTGCCTTAAACACCGATTCGAAAGTGACCATCGTTGTCCTGGACCGAAACCCCGACCGACCAGCAAAGTGCTCAAATCCCGATTGCTGAATTTTTCCAAACCTAATTCGGCTTCTAGTATAAAGAAACCGGGTGCTATCCATGGGCGGACCCATGATGAACGTGTTTCGACACCTTCTCGGTCACGTCCCAAACCAGACAATGATCGCTGTTGTATGTGGTAACCTTGCCTAGACTATACATTCTCATGAGGCCCACGGACACTGACTTGATGATATTGCTAATCCATTTGTGGTGTAGAGAGATCATATCAATTACTTTGTTTTTTTTGTAACTGAGCAAGTCTGGTTAATTTTGATACGTATTCCTTACAAGATAAAGCCTGAATCTTAGCACATTCTGCAAGAACCTTAATTGACGTGGCTTAAGAAGAAATATTGAGCCTCCATGTATGGGAACCCAGTAAATATGTGTCCCTAAGGGTATGATCATTGATGAATGGATACGGTGTACCATAGATTGGTCCCTGGTCGCCATACTAGGGTTCAGTGATTTTGACATACAATTTTATGAGCTGGATTAATGGTGGAAGCAAAGTAATCACAAACTGTTTGGTTTATCGTACTCATCCAAGAAAATATGGGTTTCCAAGTCCATACCGGTCGATGTTAGGGTTTTCAATCCTGACGTTCCTTTCAAGTATTGCGATGTGAAGTCATTGGCTCCGCTGCCCGCTTCCCTCTCATTGAAGAGACCAGTAGTATTGGGCCCCAGGTTCAAGTTTTTCAGGTAAATATCAGAGTGCAATGTAGACACCCCCTTGTTCACCTCTATAACGCTTGTTATGCTTTCCTGATAGGTACTCCGAACAGTATCAGGGACCGATGATGTGTAGGACTCCGTAGCATGGAAGAGCCGGGCAACCCGAGACCAAGGGACATCAAGATCGATATTATTGGTACGGTACATAGAGAGCATGACGGGATGAAACAAGAAAATGAGGAGACTAAACACCCCTTGCAAGATGAAGGAAATGTTGGTGACAGCACACCAATAGTAGGTAAATGCGGAATACTCTGCATACGACACAAGCCAGCTCGATATGATATAAGGTACGTAGACTATGAGGAACACCGCTGGGTACGCCATAATTAACTGGGTGTTCTGAAACAATCCCATGTAAGGTCTCATATCCCCAAAGTTCTTCATAAAGCGCCCAACTTGTCGTTGTGATAGGTATACCTTGACGTATACCGCTACCACCACCCCGAGGGTATAAATTACACCCATATGAAGCCATAGATAGTTCCAGACATAGTAGAAAGTTTGCAATGTGGAAAGGGGTGTACCTACGATGATTACGCTGGTTGACTGCATGTGGATAGGTGTTACAAAGGGATACCAATAGGAAATTACGAAAGCGAAAGCGGTACCGATTAACGGGTACCAACGACGCACCGGTGCGCTACGAGGGAGGCGGTAGAAAAATACGAGTTGTAAATCCAGTGTGACCATGATAGTGAGGTAGATAAACCAATAGCTACTAAAGTTGACTATCCATAACAGGAACCGTGCATAGGAAGCACTCCTCGGAAAGTTCCCTCCGAATATCAACTCGTTGGTGAGGATATCGGGAACACGCAGTACCAAATCCGACAGAGCGATACACAATGACAAGTTGAAGGAAGGCGATTCCTTGGATGAGGGGCACTTGCGCCATACCCAGAGTACCAGTCCGATGGTCACCAACCCAGAGAGGACAGAGAATCCACTAAGAATGAGCACAACAATATTATACTCGACAGGATACATTGTAGTCATCCTTGGAAAATGGGGTCCACTCTAATATACAGATAATAAATGGGCTGGGAAGGGAAGGGGTAAATTATATACGCATTATCCTACGATAATACGAAATTCAAAGGGGGAGGGGAGTGCTACATAAAATAGGTAACCTGAGAGAAATTACCCAGGGCTGGTCAAATGTCCTACTCGAAGCAATAACGTATTCCCACAATATTAAAGATGGAGCTGAAGCGATAATACAGACAAGGAAGGATGGAGTTTACAATCAATGTAATGTACAAAAAAATTCAAAAAAGGATAACCTGGCATATCTATGATACAAATGGTAGTGAGTGCAGAGAGAAATGACACTACCACTGCAGGACATGTTAGGGCAACACTATAATCGAATATAATGAAATCAAGAAGAGTCACTGTAACCCGTTCACATGTAATAGGAATAATGACGTAGGTGACTTAGTTCACCCAGTTCGCTCTCGTAAATCACTACTATTTTTAGTTAGCAATGGAGAATTCGATGACACGAGTAATCGCACCGCAGATGAATTAAATAAAATGTGCGAAAAGGGTATGACGATGTGTAGAGTGAAGATTTAATAAATTGTGGAAGATATCAGTTCCTTGTGAAATTAACAACGAAAGGAACGGTATGTGTAATTTTTTTACAACCCTATAGTGATTTAGAGGAAAGATGTACCAATTACAAGGTTTTGTAAGGGACATATTTAACATTGGCGGATATTTTGTTCTAGGGTTCGGGAAAAAATCACATATATTATCCCTTCATTTCGAGAATGAAAGACATTGATTCGCTAAATTTGAATACCAGTTTTCGATCGCGAATAACTTCAAGTACGGTATCTACTACCCTCGGTCAATCGTGAACCTAGTTGATAACCGTAAAGTACAGAATATGGTGTGAGGGTTCACTTTGCTATCCTTGATCTTATTCATTTTCCCGGTATTTCGGGGTAAAAAAATACGATAACCCAGTGATACGTGCCTTCATTAGGGTGTTCTTCTTAAATATAACAGTGACAGGGACGGGGTATATGACTACCAAATTCTTAGACTAGAAAAACAGGGAAGAATAGCGAGGAATATTTTTGAAAACAGCAGGCAATCTTACTACAGGGGTTGGAATAACCATGATATTCGTTTTCCATGGATTACTTTCCCTTGACCTATACTAATGGGAGTATGTGCATAAACCAACAACGATTTCATATGCGAACGCCGTACTGTCATTATACCTAAAACTCGGAATAGTATATTCAAGAAGTAAAAGTAATTTTAAGTATTTACGAACCAAAATGTCTGTATTGGACATATAAAGGGACTTTCATACGACAGTTTCACTCTCAAGGAGGAGGCCGAGAATATCATTACGATGGAGAAACCATGGTACCATGAAGCCACATGGGATTTAGTTGTGCATAGACAAAATGTAGTGATACTGGATAAACCCCCCTGTTGTAACTCCTCTAGCGTTGACTAACCTACAACCACCCTACTAATTGCCCCACAGAACCAGCGTCATTATCAGGACACGAAAAGCAACACAATCCCTTTTATCATACATAAAGCAGTTACCTTAAAGGAGCTTGGTACATGGTGGCTATTCGTCCTCCCAATCTTCCGTTCCTATATTGTTACTATTCTCGTTCAATCCGACGTGGTGGTAATAGTTCAGCCGTTTTGGTGCTTCTGTGCTGCTGCACAAAGGGTACGATGAAATTTATCATCAGTTCCCGAGATACTCCCAAAAAATCGGAACCCACATGTCATTTATCACTTGTGTGAGTGACATTTATTTCGTACTAATTTTAACCATTGCAAAAATTTATCTTTGGGTTCAGAAAAAATTGTTGTGTAGTACTTCGATCTTATTTTTACTGCTCTCTGTTAGGTTTCAACAGTATAATTAAATCTGTCAAAATTCTGTCCAAAGTTCAGTGTCCACTCTTCAGTATTTCAATTAAAGTCGTACTTCACTCTAGTTTTCGTACAGTTCAGAATTTACTTAGTTCGGGTGAGTAAGTTATTTCCGATATTGTGTTGGTCCGCTCAAGTTCGCAGACTTGTTTTAATTGTGTTTTCGTTGAGTAATTTCGAGCAATCAGAGCATTCAGATAGTCTAGTTTATTGTGTAGTTTCATAAGATCTGAATCTACAGATCTAGTTCATTTATTTGAGAAATCTCGTAAGATTTTAGTCTAAAATTCTA
Organism: Dispira simplex; assembly: GCA_027478255.1. Taxonomy (NCBI): domain Eukaryota; kingdom Fungi; phylum Kickxellomycota; class Dimargaritomycetes; order Dimargaritales; family Dimargaritaceae; genus Dispira; species Dispira simplex. Next base: position 6,733 of record JAOPJG010001109.1, on the reverse strand, counting down.
GTAATTCTTTCGTAGGATTTCGTGAAATCCAATTCATCTTTTAGGAGGTATTTCTTTGACCTCAGATTTAGTCTGTTTCGAGTAGTAAAAGTGATTTGGGATATTGAATTCCAAAATTCCAGTTCCAATTTTATTTCGATTATTGTGACAGTTTTAGCAATTTTACTACGATCCAAATTTCTTAAGCAGTATCCTGAAATTTTTATTAGTGAATGTAGTACATTTTTTCGTCTTTATTTCGTAGAATCTGGCCGTTGCTATGGTGGAAGAAAGACGTTCTTCGCAGAATCCACCCTGTCGGATGATCCAAGAACACACTACACTTCTATGCAATAAATTTTATTAGAATATCCCAAAGGTAACAGAAAAGCAATGTACAATGGTGAATATGTGAACAGAAAGTAAACCCTTGATTTGCATTATACATTGATTGATAGTACTATAGCAGTCAGGACATAGTTATTTTGACGCATTAATGGTAGGTGTCCTTCACCTTGACCACTAATGAGAGTATCACAGGGCGTTGAAATAGGCGACTAATTCGTTTCCGTGCTGCAAAAGCAGCCTCCTTGACCAAACTGCCGTCTTTGCCCACCACAATCTTTTTCTGTCGCACGTTGTCAACGTAGAGTACCTGTTCAATGTACAAAGCAGGGCGTTCCTCACCCGGAACTTCTTCCCACCGGTGGTTTTTCTGTTGAATAACATAGGGAATGTAACCTTGTAACCGGGTGAATAACTCGGCGCGGATAACGTCCTCCACTTGGGTGAGTTCTGGTAGATCATTGTGAAAGGTGGGAGACACTAGCCAGGGCTGGGGGGTAGCCAAAGAGAGTAATTCTTGACGTAGCGGGTTAATGGTGGGAGAGGTGGTGGCTGATAAATAAAATGTGTTGCGAATTTGCGGGTAAAGCCCCTGGTAATATTGAGCAAGTTCCTGTACAATGGTGGAATCTTTGAAGAGGTCCATTTTGTTCATCACTAAAGTAGCCGGGATCTCCCGGGATTTTAACCGTCGAAAAATTTCTTCTTCGGCCGCCGTGGTGTGGTAGGTAGCCTTGTAAGCGTCCATCACTAGAAGAGCATGTTCGGTTTCGTCGAGGCTCGTCCAAGGGGACGTTACCAATTCCCGGTGGACCTTGTGCCGGAGGCTGGACACCACCACGCCTGGCGTATCTAGAAACACCACCTGTTTGTTACCCCGGGTCATGGCCGCCATGACTCGTTTGCGGGTAGTTTGGGCAATGGGTGCTACTACAGTAACGTCTCTTCCTACTAACTGGTTCACCAAGGTAGATTTTCCCGCATTGGCCGGGCCTAGGAGCACCGTTCGTAGGAGGTGGGGTTGTTGTGGCTGTTTAAAGGGTTGGTCTACCTTTGGTAACCGCATTCGAATCTGATTAGCCAGTGACATTGTCGTAATTAAATTATTGCTTATGCGAGAAGGATAATGTTAACTACCAAAATATTACTCTAAAATAAAAAATGGGGATAAATTGGTTTCCAAGCTGACATGTTAACCGTAAGTAAATCAAAGGCATTGCTCGAACCCATTTCCAAAAAAAAAAATTAGTGCACAATACTTTACCAACAGCAGGGAAAAATCAATGCACGTGATGTGCGAATCAAAACCGATGTAATGAAAAGCTGCTCTTGAACAATGATAACAACCAGCCTCGTGGTGAGTTCGGGTAGTGAACGAGACGGTTAAAGCCGAAATAAAGGGATGAATAAAGGGAAACCACGACGCTAATGCTTTCGATTCCTTGTGTTGGATTGGGTAATTTACTGTGCTTTTCAGGAATTATAAAAGCATTTCCTTTCACATTGGCTAATTAAGCCCAACAAAAAGTACTCACGTTGTTGATTATCGTCTTTATTGATACTATCAAATCTAATAATCATCAGTTTAAAGAATGGTAGAAATATTACAATGTATGTTGCTTTGGATCGGGTTAGTCCGAAGATAGGTTTGCACATTAGTAGGTCCACCAGAGGTTTTCACTACAACAAACAAGCCATCCACCGACGGGGTGGGTGGAAAATAACCATGATGTTCATAGGTTATCAGCTCACTTTCCCCACGACCACAAAGCACCCAGGTAATAGCATCGAAATGGTTTCCAACTAAAACAGTTGGAAAATCCGAAAAGGCGATGCTGCAGTATACTTGGATTAATCTGGCGTATTTATGACTCATTCCCAATCAATCTCCAGCTGAAACAAGCTAGAAGTCCACAGGTATAAGCCTACCAATCCCAGTCAGCAGAGGATTTTCCGACGTCAAGTTTAAAGGACAAGCGGGAGCGCGAACGGACTAAGCCGACACAAAGTGGAAATCAAACCTAGTGATCCGGAGATCCGAGGTAGCGCTCGAAGGGTGGACATGTCCAACGATGGTACCGTTCCCCAAGAGACAGTGGGTCAATAGGAGAATGACTTCCAAAGGCAAACACGATCCACCGCCCGCTAATCTTGTCTAGCCGGCCAGGTTGATTCACCAACCCTTTCCACACTTGATATAAAACAACAGACGCATGAGAAACCGGAAGCCGAATGTACCTTGGAAGGCCTTACCTTGCTGTGAACTGTGAGAGGGGATCTAAGGAATACGCAGAAATAAAGTTAATAAAGAGAAAAAAAAGCCATAGGGTCGACAAGGATGGTTCCCTTTATACCTGATGTACATACATTGTGAAAGGTTGGTTTTTTTTTGAGATGCATATAAATATTCCCACCACCGACTTCCCACTGTTCAATATCGAATAGATTGACTGGTATTATTCTTTAGGTGTGTATTTTTTTTTGTGTATGTGTGTCCAACTCCAACCCTATTGTGAGCGTATATTCTTTTCTGAACTGACGTATTGATTTCGCTGTTACACAATTGATATTTCTTTCTTTTTTTTCTTTTCTCCTACATTCACTGTAACTATTTTTCTGCAATGAGTACAACCGAAAACGAACCCATTAGTCTCAACGGAACTGTTCCACGCAGGGACCACCCGGATGTGCCAAACGATTTGTCAGGCACTTCTGAACCATTCCACGGCAATAAATCCCAACCTGGTACAAGCATGAACCCTGGAGAGAACGCAAGCTCCTTTATGCAATCAGAGACATTGGAAACGAAAACTAATGACACAACCGACCATTTGGTAATCCCCGAAGAATCATCTCGCGGCAAACGCAGTTGGGAGGAGGTAAACCAGTCCCAGTCTACCGCCGCCGTGCCGGACAGTCCCACGTCCCCCACCACAGCCGACGTCACTGAGGCCGAACCTGCCGACCCCACTACCAACCCTGCTCCCTGTGCCAGCGACCTTGAACCACAGCCTAAACGTGCCACATACGATAACACCACTCTTCAATCAAACCAAGGAGTAGCTTATTGTGAACGGGACCCCACGATCACTAGCCCTTACCTCACCGAACTCCAGTTTACGGTTATGGCACGGTACGTAGGTTTCATCATTGGTCGTGGCGGAGAGACGCTGCGCCGGATCGAGCAAACTCACCAGGTGCGCGCCCACGTCGAACAGGATGCACGGGATAATCCGGAGCGTTTGATCACTATTCAGGGTCACACTCAGGAGGACTGCGAAAATGCCAAAGCAGCCATAATGCAGCTGGTACATAATGCTGAAGAACGAGTGAAAGACAATTTGGCCGACCCAGATTCCACCTTGAGCCCAGACCCCAATGCTTATACTATCCGGTTCACTATTCCTGCGTCCCGGATCGGCAAGATCATCGGACGACGGGGTGACCGTTTACGTGAACTCCGGGAGGAAAGTGGGGCTGACATCCACGTGGCCCATAGCCATGTCACTGACCCGGCCACTGGGGAACGTCCCGCAGTGATCACCGGGCATGAAGAGAATGTCCTTAAAGCAAAGTCACTGATAGACGAAATTATCCAGCAGGAACTCCCAGGCCCGGGTGATCACGACCGGGGCGACCGACATTACCGTCCCCACGGTTCCGGCTTTCACAACCGCCGGAATTCCAATTACGGAACCGAGGAAGTTCGTGATACTATGCTCATTCCCCAATCTGCAGTCGCCTTTGTCATTGGACGGCGGGGCGAGAGTATCCGGACCATCCAACAGCAGTCGGGTTGTCGGATCCAACTTGACCATAACACCAATACCCCACCCCACGCTAGTCGGGAGGTGACTATCTGGGGTCCCCCGGACCGCATTGGTTACGCCAAACAGTTAGTCGGCGAACGGGTCACGAGCGCGGGTCACCGTGATGGCCACAGGGGTAGTTATTCGGGTGGCTACAATAATGCCATGGCGGGCCAATCCTATCCCGGTGGATACTATGATCCCTACGGATCGTACTACTACGGTGCCTCGGGTCAAGCACAGACCCCAGGGATGACTCCCAGTGCCGAAGGTAACAGCGATCAGGGTTATGAGAAACCTTATCCCAATACCGGTGCGGGGGTTTCGTCTGACGGTACCTATTCGTCAGAACAATATGCGCAGTATTACGCCCAATATGCCCAAATGTACCCCCAGTATGCCGCCTACTATAACCAGTACTATCAACAAGCCAACGGTTCAGCGCCCCAGCCTGGTGCTGACCCTACCCAGGGAGGTTATGACACCCATGCCCCCTACGCGAACCAACAGTAAACTCAAAGGTGAGAACCATGCTGTGATCCCTCCTTTCCCCAGTATGTTATCACGGGGGCTGTTATAACTTTTGATCAAGTTTGTGGGTATTCCCTGTATATTTTGGTAACATCTACTATCAGATATATCTATAGACTAGCTCCGGTAAAGGTGATTTCTGTATAATTCGTTCAAGATTGTTCGGTGCACGATTGAAAAAAATGAGATGTGGTCACTAGGATTCGTTGATATTGGTCAGTTTTTTTTCCAAGTTTGCACGATGGGCGAAATTATCCGCCAATATATAGATAGCCAAGGTAAAAACATAACTATCATACTGGTGCCGGTATAAGTTATCGCGTGTTATCCGTGTTTTCGCTTGCTTTCTACTTTATCAGTTGGTTTGCTTCTCTTCTCCTGTCATGGTTTGCTCGCGGTACCAAGTTACACCTCCTCGTCTCCTCCGGAAACCACCATGGCCGTAGCCTGACAAGTCAGCCCTATATATATATCGAGTAAGCAAGTGGGTAGCAACTATGCCGGGGTTTAAATTTGTGAAGTGAGTTTTTAATATGAACGTAAGGAAATATACATTATGTGATCCAGATCGTCGGATGTTGCTTGGGACTACTAACGAAATACCACTTTCAGAACCCCCAAAGTGAAAAAGTGGAGTCGAAGAGTGTTTTTTTGATTCACCTCCACACGAAATCATGCGGTGAATCGCAAGTACCGCCGTGCTTTTTTTATCATTGATGATAGTTTAGTCTAGTATTTGGTAAATTAGTTCGCTTTATTTTGGTATTCTAGGGATAAGATCCTGTTTGGGGGATGTTTTTTTATTATTTTTTTTAAAAAAAATTCGTAACCACTTCCTGCCTTGCGGGCCAGGAAAAAATGACTTTGGCCATGCAAGTGTTGTCTCACTCTCTAAAAAAATAGAATATATTAGCTGGTAATTGACACTACTTGGGCTAGGCATGTTATATAAACTACATACGTTTTACGGAAGAATATAGACAGCGAGCCTTTTGAACTGTCGGAGCCCGTCAAGACTACGCAGCGAGGGTACACCTATATACGATGGGCTTCCGGAACATATACCACCTAACCAGTGCTAGCCTGAGGCGAATAAATGTAAATATGGATTGTATCGGATGCCACAAAATACTAGTGGACTTGTTAGCGTTGTAAAACCCTCAAGGAAACCATGTCAAAAGTAGTGTAAGCTATGCCGGGTGTTTGGACTTCAGAATCCCAGGCTCATCATGGAGGATACTCTGAATATGCTGGGTGGAGGTTTTCATCCTTTTCGACAATCTCCTTCAGTGACTAGCCCAGGAAATATGATTCGCTGCTGGTAATAGTTAAAAAGAAGGAAGCAGCCAAGTGGCAGTTGGTCCCTGATGTGCAACACTTTTATTGTCAGTGATACTGTCTTTGAAGCGAAAAATCTTTAATCTGAGTGCTGACGTGGGAATAGCACTCCAGCTATTCAGTGAAGCATGCGCTGGCTGGTACGTTTTAGAAAAAGGCGTAAAAGAAAATATGTAATACAGCAGGTATACACAGCGAATGGCCGTGTAATAGTCCTTGCCATGTTGCATAATTTGACCATAGAACAAGTCTAAGCAGGGTTGTTAGTGGCCATACCCGTGTCTAGTTCAGGCCATGAATATTCCTCGTGGAAGGGCATCCCTTGGTCTGAAGGGGGATAGGCTGGGGTAGCCACTAAGTTTCGAGTCCCGTCCCGATTAGGTACTCGAGCATCCATAAGTTCTCTTTCTACAACAACTAATAAACGTTACAACAGGAATAATAAGGGATAACTACAAGCATAAGTTCATAACACTTGTTAATAGTCATAAGTCAGTAAAAGGAACAGTCAGACCCACAGATACATACAATGGATGGATAGATGTCACACTAAGAGATAGTGCTCAATCATCAGATAATAGCCCTCGCTAGATGCAAAGTGTATTATCCCAGTAGTTGAATGTCACACTAGAGCGCTAGTGATCAATTGCTAGATAACAGCCCTCACTAGATGCGAAGTGTGTTACCCCCGTACACAACGTATGCTCGATGCAACGTCTGTGTGTCTACGA
>JAOPJG010001108.1:0-12810 GCA_027478255.1 Dispira simplex | reverse complement strand
TTCCCAGGAAGTGATGACATCTGAAACCTGTCATCGGTGACATATTTAATCAGGGATCTTTGACATCAATGTAATCTTAGCTTTCTTTCGTCACTTTATCATTTTGAATAAACAATAGTCCAACGAATATCTAATTACATTACAGAAAGAGTTTATTCATAGTCTATTTTTCGTATATTACTAAAATTTAAACTTTAGCTATACTCTTGTCACTGTCATTTTTACCCCTGTTAGCTATTTTTAAGTGCCATGGTAACCTAGCTTTTGATTTGTAATACAGTTGGACCATCGTAATCCATTATAGTGTAGTATTAGTGTCTGATATTCCTCGTCATGTTTCATGAGATCCCTGCAGTGTATCACAGAGGTAGATGTCATTGGAGTTCCTGGTAGTGATACCATGCTGACTCTTCTCCTCTTGGTAACCCACCGACAATATTTATATATTTATATATATACCATAGTAGAGGAAATGTTAGCAGCATTGACGCCTATTAGTGCAGATCTCAGGAAATGGTAATGGCCACATGGAGGGGAGCACTCCTCCTTATTTTATCCATCTTTGCGAAGAATGTTTTGATTGATGCAAATTTTTTCATCTTTTGCCTCAACTATGGATTTAATTTGTGTGGAGAAATCCTATGTAACCCAATTTTCCGAGACAGGGCCCTCTTCCAATATTTTCTTTAGGCTCATCTATATGTAGTTCATTTCATCTCGACCGTACAGTTTATTGTTCTTTTTTTAAAAAAATACAGCCTATTACATTACATAATCCGCCTTGTCCATTCCAAATTTAGTGGTTTATTTTTTTTTCAAGAAAAGCTGAGGTTCGACTTTTGCCACATCATCTTGTCACATTCTAACTTTTGTAACCCATTTTAAGACCGACAGCGTCCAGTTTGTTCTTTCCAACTCACCGCCATGCGTACACCGGTAGGATACGTTTTGGGGTTATGGTTAACCCTAGCGCCGTTATGGACTTTTGGAGAATTGACCCATCCGACAATGGAAAAGGGGTACGAAACGGTTACGTTTGGTAGTGTAATCAAGTTAACGCACCGACCTACTCAATACAAGTTACATTCCGAAGATATTCGGTATGGGTCGGGTAGCGGCCAACGTTCGGTAACGGGGTTAAGCGACCGGACGAACACACGTAGTTTTTGGCTAGTTTTGGGTAGTGCATGGGCGGATGTGGGCCGTGGGCAAAGTGTACTTTGTGGGTCGGTAGTACGGCTTCAACATGTGGCATCAGGTAATTTGTTACATAGTCATGAACACCGGTCGCCGTTGTCGAAAAATAACGAAGTGAGCGCTTTTGACGGTCAAGACGAAGGGGACCATTGGGTAGTGGATTGTGCCAAGGGTCATACGGAGTGGTTGAGAGAGAACCCGGTTTATCTTAAACATCAGGTCACTGGGCAGTATCTGAGTGCTAGTAGTGATTACAAATTTCATGAACCCATTGCTGGACATCTCGAGATTTTTACGTCCAAGAGTCGCGGCGAAAATTGCAAGTGGGTCACCCAGGAAGGGTTTTATCTCAAGGCTGGGCCCAGCTAGGGTTGGTCTGTTTGACTTTTGATTATAATTGATAGGAACTGGATTACCAAGAGTACATGGTTTTTTGTAAGGGTGGGGGTTGCCCCGCATTAATAGGTACATTACCTATTTATAATGATTCCGGAAATATCCCAATTTTGTCCCTGGATTTTTGGACTTTTATCTCTCCTTGCTCTCATTCTTGATGGAATACTGAATAAATTATATTCGTCGACTGATCATGGCACACTTGGGAAATTTGTTAACATGTTTATTGATGTTGTGTATAAAGAATTTTGCGCAATCAGGGATATTAGATATGCGGCGGGTAAGCGGCACGTTTGAATTACATTGAGAACGCAGTTGGCAGTACCACGTCGAAGTGGTTTGCGTCGGTGAGCGGAGAGTATGCACAGCAAGGAAGAGAGACAACAGAAGCGCATAATAATATGGGATAGTAGTATGCAATAGAACATCCAGACAACAATCAATACATAGCATCATACCAGACAACACCAGTGTTTTTTTTCTGGTTGGCACATAGCCCGATACTCACCTTACAATTTCCCTTGCAGAGTCACCTGAAGAGTATGACCCTGCCCTCAGAATTGAAGCATCTTTGATGCCCTCACTACACTTTCTTGGGATTATCCAGGTGTCTCTAGACGAGTACTACCAGAGCCAACAATGGAACTGACTGCCATGGTCTGTGTCATTATCTCTTGTACAAACAACTATTAACCTCACTACTGTGTGCCCACCGAGGCCAACTACTTTGGTGTGGCACCCACAAACTGAGTTCTTACTATAACACAACCATGCCGGCTACCCGTTGCAAAACTAATATCCTTGATTACGCAAAATTTTATTTTATTGCTCGCAAATTCTTCTATAAAACGTAATAGGCTTTTTTTGCTACGTGGTGATACGTCACTGCCGTGGAGCTTTCAGAACCACCTCTTTTATCGTCTTGTCATAAATTTCTACTAGGATAACCGATCTAGTGCTTTACTTCTCACGTTCATTATAACTTGTTGGCCAGATAACCTCAAACGCCGGTATACGTTTAAGTATACCTTTGGTACGAAACGAACACTATTAATTCACAAGATTGTGGTAAAATAAAGAACACGCCATTTCGACTTCTCCATTTAGAAAAAATCATAAAGGATATATAACGGTTATACACTAGTTTTGATATTTCTTCCAAATTTAAACCTTGAAAAAGGATAACGACCTTGATGAAACATATGAGGCTGAAGGGCTAACCCAGCAATGTAATTCATGCCATTTCCGCTGGCAACGGACAAAATTAATCATTTTTCTTCAGTAAACAAGGAGATACTAAAGAAAGATGAAAAATACCTTTAGAAACCCGCGTGGAATAAGTAAATAAGTTGTAAGGAGATAAGTACATCAGTCAAAAGTTACATAAACACATTGGGTGCGATCACAATCTTTGGATAAGCTAGAATTTGGAAATAGAGACTAAAACTACGGGGGTATTGGAATTGGAGCCAGGTCACGAATATTAATCGCCACGACCACACGCCATGTGCAAACAATGCAAGAGGTCACATAAAGAAGAAATATATAACAAGCATCGACCTAGTTACCAGGGAACATCAGCGGGTATGGAGTAGTGCTATATATGGATTATATCTTGTAATGTTTTAAAGATTTAACAAGCACAACCATTACCGGCATTGGCGGCGCCATCGGCAGTATTACCCTGACCAGACCGACCGAACCCACTCTCGTTAACCAAGTTGACGTTAACAGAACCCGAATTCAATCCGGCAGAGGCAGTACGTTGACTCTTGGATAAAATCTGGTCGGTGGGGAGCTTTTTAGCGATTTCTATAAATACCTGCTGTACCCCTTCGCCCGTCTTTGCACTAGTTTCAAAGTACAACAGACCGGCTTCGGCAGCGTAGGCTTCCCCTTCTTCAGTGGTAACTTGACGAGGTCGATATTCTACATTGGCGGATTCAGCTCCTTCGATACCGCTTTCGCTAGACGACGACACGTCGGGATTCGTATCTTCTCCTTCTGTTTCCCCTTGTTCCGGAATGACTGCACTAGGAATCTCTTCTTCCCCGACAACTTCAGCTCCTGTCGATGAAGGACGTACCAAGTCAAGTTTATTCCCCACGAGAGCAATCACCACGTTAAGGTTGGCCTGCCGTTGCAATTCCTTCACCCAGGATTTGGCCCGTTCCAACGACGACGCCCGAGTAACATCAAACACCACCACCGCCGCATGGGCATTACGATAATACATTGGCGCCAACGAATAAAACCGTTCCTGACCGGCCGTATCCCAAATCTCAAACTTGATGACCTTGTCTTCCAACCGACACTTTTGCGTTACAAAAGCCGCGCCGATAGTGGGCTCCTTGTTGTCTTGGAATTCATTACTGGCAAAGCGGAGTACTAAGCTGGACTTGCCGACCGCTGCTTCGCCGAGTAATACCAATTTGACTTGAATGGGCTTGGCGGTAAGGGCCATACTGGTTTCGGGAGAGGCGCTCATGGTGGTGTTTCTTTTCGAGGAGAGTCAATGTCTAATGGGATAGGGAGCTGTTGAGATGTTTAAAAGTGCTTCCAAAGTGAATGACAAAAAACAATGGTACACAGAAGAAGGGGTTCAGTCGAGGTCTTGGGTAAGTATTAGTGGAACAATAGATAATGCTTTTCCTTTCACAAGAACAAAGGGAAACCTAAAACAAAAAAAAAATTGATGTAAAAAAAAAGAGAGAATGGTACAATGGAATGGTTTGAACCCTTGGCCTTGGTTTTGCAGTACAATGGGGAATAAAAGAAACCCAAGTCAAAGCATGGAAAAAAAATGAATAAACGCAGCAATGGGAAAGAGTGGAACGGGGCGGTCTTTTTTTTCGTTGTTAATTGCTCTCAGTTGAAATTTAAAGGGGCGCTATTCGAACTTCATTATGAATGCCAAGAGTTTGGTTAAAAAAAATAGTGCGACACGAAAGTAATCATCATGTGAGTACACTTATTACATAACGTACTATTCTGAGGGTCAGTGATTAGTTTCAGACCCATTATGAATTATAACCTGACGGTGGTATTATAAATGTGCATAAATTAGTAATACTGTAAACAGTACAATGTGGGGGTTAGTCCGAAGCCAACACTCATCTATTCGCACTGTACAGGTATTCTCCATACTAAAACATCATAAGGACCTTAACCTTTGGTTATTCAAAAGGAGTTTTTATTGCTGTGCCAAATAAAAGTATAAAGGAGATGGGTAATTGAATTGTCAGAGAGAAAAAAAATGTATAAGAAATGTGAGCGTCCTTGGAATCGCAGCGAAAATAAAACATCAGCTGGCTTAAAAAATAAATCACCAACACCATGTATGGGTAATATAGAGGATGAGAACGATTAAAACTTGAGAGGTTTGGGTTGTTCCCAGGTGAATTCTTCACGACCGAAATGCCCGTAGCAAGCGGTCTTCTTGTAGATAGGCTTGAACAGGTTCAATTCCTTAACAATGACACCTGGACGCAGATCAAAGTTGTTTTTGATAATCTGCAGCAGTTCAATATCAGAGCGTTTGCCGGTGCCATAAGTTTCCACAAAGATGGACAAGGGATGAGCCACCCCGATGGCATACGAGACCTGCACCAAACAACGACGAGCCAGACCAGCGGCCACCAGCGACTTGGCAATCCAACGCGAGGCGTAGGCGGCAGACCGATCCACCTTTGACCAGTCTTTACCGGAAAAGGCACCACCCCCGTGGGCACCCCAACCACCATAAGTGTCCACAATGATCTTACGACCAGTCAAACCGGCATCACCCTGGGGTCCCCCGATGATAAATTGACCCGAAGGCTGTAAATGATACACAGTTTCGGGGGTGAGGTACTTTTCGGGAATGACGGCCCGAATGACCTTTTCGAGCAGTTCACTTCGGATAGTATCGTTATTCACAGAGGGATCGTGCTGGGTGGAAATCACCACAGTGTGTACGCCCTGGGGCACCATAGCTCCGTTGTCATTGGCGTATTCGACAGTCACCTGAGTTTTGGAGTCAGGACGCAACCAGGCCAATTCACCGTTACGGCGTAATTCGCTCATTTTGGAGTTCAACTTGTGCGACAAAACCACTGTCAACGGCATAAGTTCCGGAGTCTCGTCGGAGGCGTAACCAAACATGATCCCCTGGTCACCCGCCCCCGTGTCTTCCAAAGCCAACCCGTTCTGTACCAATCCCTGGGCAATTTCCGGGGACTGTTGTTCGATAGCCACCAACACGTTACAGGTCTTGTGGTCAAACCCTTTGGACGAGTCATCGTAACCGATATCACGGATAGTTTGCCGGATAATACGTTGATAGTCCAGAGTGGCCTTGGTAGAGATTTCACCCAGTACCATAACCATACCGGTCTTGGTGGCAGTTTCACAGGCTACTTTGGACAACGGGTCTTGTTCTAAGCAGGCGTCCAGAATGGCATCGGAAATCTGGTCACAAATCTTGTCGGGATGGCCCTCACCGACGGATTCGGACGTGAACAAAAAAGTGTTGGGAAAAGCTTGAGTGTTGGTCATGGTGACTGAGGTGTAATAACAAAAGGGTTAGTGACACAGACAGGTTAAGTGAAAACCCAACGCAACACAAACGTGTAAATAAACAAGCCCAAAAAAGGTGAACCAGAAGACAAACGAAACGGAAACAAGGTTGCCCTTCTCAACGAGAGATTATATACTGACCAAAGGGGAAGGGGAAGAGGGAGAGGAGTGGGTTGCCACTATGCACCATTTCTCCATTCACACTCAAATTTAAAAAAATCAGAAGGGAAAGGGGTCAGCATTGGAAGCAAAGAAAGCAGCCAATGGACAAGAGGCAGTAACAATACTGTAACCATAGGGAGAGAAAAGGCTCAGGCACGGAGAGTGTCGGGTGTTTCCCAAATGGCGTGCTGCACCTTCTATTGGGTGTGGACCAATAACAACGTCTAATACCTCACCCCATTTTTATATTTACACTGTAGTTGGACTGATCTTTTTTTTTTAAATTTTTCGGGTATAAATACGGCATTAGACAATTTTTTTATTGAACCGGAAAAAAAAAAGAAATCCTCACGTATGCCAAATGGGAATGGTGGATATTAGTCATACCTGCTTAACAGTCGTGGCACATTTAGTCTTCGACTTGAAAACGCGGCTTGGGCAACGCGCAAACTTCCCCACGCCAATTATTATATACATGGCGTCATTTTAGACCTATCATTGTAAAGTCACATTTTTAAGCGGTATGCCTCTATCTGTAGTCAGGTGAAGCTTGTTGTTTCTGGTGCTTTTGTTGTTGTGATTAGTCACATACCGTATGTTTCCCACGTAAACTCACTTTCAACCATGCCTTCCCCACCATCGCATCCTTTACCCTCACGGTTTGCCTGGCCCTCGTTAACGCTGTCAGGTTCGCTAATGATGGTGGGTGTAACGGTGGCCCAAGCACTAGATCTAGTGAACGTGATACAGCGGGACAGTCGTGTCAATTCCACTCTGGTCAACCTCACCGCCACGTCGTTTCTTCCCTTTATCGCTTTGCTGGCTTATTTTCGAGTCTATCTCGGCTACATTCGGAAAACTCGCATTGATTGGAACCGTTGGGAGGAACAATTCCCTCGCCATATCCAGGCCGCCTCTCTGAGTTTGGTCGCAGGGGCTATACTGGCCCTAATGACCTTTTGGCCGGTGTGGGGGTTGTTGACGCCATTCTATTTATTCTTAATGGCTTTGGGTGTCGTAGGCGTCCTGCGACTCTTTTAACTGACATCATCCAATATTCCCTTTTCTGTTGTACTTGTAACTCTGGCTATAATGTCCGCGTCTCCTGTTGTATCGGTTTATTTATCTCGGGGAATAACACAATTATTTCACTTGTCGAGGCATTCCTTCAAGTGTGCGTATATAGCGTAATCTGATTCAGTGTGTAAGAGTACGACTAAGCACTTCAAAATGGACAATAGTAATATCAGCTAATAAATTGTTTAATTTTCGTAATCTGTAATTCACCACTAGGAGGAGATATGAAGATGAAATAACCACAATAAAGTCACACATACAACAGAGCACCATCCGGCATTAGTCAGCGTCGCCAAGTAAGAGTTACCGCTGCTTACTTAGAAACCTGGAGGGGATGCCAGACCAGGTTGGCTGGTGGCAGGGGCGCTACCCGGAACCGCATTCATCCCCGCTCCCGGTGGGTACACCCCGGGTTGCAAGGCGTGCTGAGGACCTTGTTGGGTCAAACGTGCTTCGTTTTCGTACTGGGTCAACGCTTGTTCCTTTTCCATTTCCAACGCCAGCGGTACCAACAACACCAACGCCGTTGTTGACAATACCCACGTCGTCTTACCCACCAACGACAGTCCGTAACGACCCGCATTCACCACCGACCCCACGTAATTACTCACGGCATTGCGTTGTCTCTCAGGAATAATATCCTTGAGCGCTGCCAACCGTTCCAACAGAGATTCTTCCTCTATCTCGTACTCAAGATCGTCATCCTCGAAATCCGAATCCGAAAATTCTGAACCTGAAATATCCGTGTATTCGTCTTCTTTGTCAAAGTCGAATTCGTTGTTTTCCAACGGATCTAGCTGTTCAATCTTCACCATGGTTACAAAGTGTGTTTAGAGATATGCGTAAAAGAGTGTTTTAACCAACCGACAAGTGTAAAAAGTGGTTGGTGGAGCACTTGCTCAATTATAGTAACGGTAGATTTACAAAAAAAAAGGAATGTATTTCAGAAAAAAAGGGTGATGCATACACAGCTAAAGAGTTTGTTGATCTGATTCACAAACACCAATAACGCAAAAGGAGAAGCACACTTGCCCAGGGGCGCTGATTACACCAACGGAAAGTGGATCAACACAACCAGAAGTGTTCGTTTGGCCTTGATCCACTTTAGCAGCCTGGGTCAGTCAGCCAAAGATTTAAACCACGTGATGTGGCCTTGGCCTATGTACTGTACATCAGAATGGTAAGGTGGGTGATTTTTTTTCGACATATAAAGATTTGGAGCAAAAAAATGTACCAACCACAACATAACCAATAGGATTTTGTGAGAGACCCATTCATCTTCGGCGGATTTTTCGCTATATAGTCGAAAAAAACTATTCATGTCATCCTATCGACAGATATCCGAACTATGACTCTTCGCCGTGACCATTTAGGTGACAGATACAGGAATCTGCTTTTTCCTCGTAATTCTTACTCGATTCATCCATATCCAGCTGATAGCACTGGTGATTCCGTTGGAAGGTGAAATTTCCCCTGTTTTCCACCTGTAGTCCACAAGGTTGTTGGAACTGATACCATCATGAACAGCTGGTTCACCGGACTAAAATAACTTTAATAAACAGAGAGTTTTCAATACGAATGTCCAACAAGTACCCAATCAAAAGTTTATTATACATAACCCACTTCGACAACCTTCACCCCCAAACCTCCAAAAAAACATTAAATGGCAACGAAAACACTACAGTTGTTTCAAATCCGCAAGTTCCTCTTTTTCTTCGGTGTTGAACGACCAAAAAGAATCGAGTTTCTTACGATGCCAGGCCTGCAACGCCGTAAAGCAGTGATCCTGGGGACCATAGTCCATCCAAAATACCGAATAATACCCGACCCCCAACACTATCAAATGCGACATCAAGTGTAGGCGTCGATGGCCAACGGTGGGTCTTAGACGGTCGGGATTATGTACCCGTCGGTGAAATTTGGAAATCAAATCCGGTCGGGAGGCGAACCGATTTCCTAAGCGTTTATTAATGTAATACGTAGGTTCTTCGGAGCTCATGGTTTTTATATTATTATGCGCTATAAAAATGTTTTTTAACGGCAGCAGCGTGGTGCTGGTCAAGTAAGCCCAAATAGGTCAGATTGATTTCGTTGTCGACACTGTGGGATAACTGTTGTATTCACTTGTCAGGGCTATCGCTACTAGTATAATTTCATCCAAAAATAAATAAATATGTAAAAAGGCATGCGCAATTTAAAAGCGAGAACATGGGTAAAACGTTAGAATGTGCGTAATTATTTTTATCCATAGTTACACTTTTTTTCTGGATTAGATATCCCCAAGCAAGAGCGTTCCTCCAACTCGCTGTGAAATTACACGTGACCAGCATTTAGACGTTAGACATTTTAGCTATTAAAAACATACGACACTCCCCCTTTTCCCTTTTACAAGTTGGGTACACCTTTATCTATTTTTTATCTTTACTTATTTTTATTCAGAGTATCAAAAAATATAACCTGGTATTGGACAAATTCATCATGGCTCCAAAGGAAAATAATACCAATGACCCCGAATTTGACACCAACCATTCCCCAGAGAACCAACCTTCGAAACGGCGCAAAACTGCTATTTCTTCCACATCCGGTCCACTTGCTTTCACTTCGCCAACCCAGTCGAAAACTCGGTTTTCCAAAACGGACGTACGTAATTCGACCACCTCCAACTCCGAATCCACAACTTCCACCTACCGCGACTTGTACCTTGAGACAGTGAACCGCACCCGCCTCGATTTCGACTTTGAAAAAGTATGTTCAGTGTCCCTATCCGACCAAAATGTTTATGCTTGTCTAGTCTGCGGCAAGTATTACCAAGGTCGCGGTCGAAGCACCCACGCGTATTTTCACAGTGTCCACCAAGATCACCACGTATTTATCCATTTGACTACCCTCCAGGTGTACGTACTTCCCGAGGGTTACCAGGTCACCCACGCGTCCCTCAATGATATCAAGCAGGTCATCCGTCCGGTGTTCACTCCTCAAAAGGTACGGCAGTTGGACACCTGTGGTACCCCCAGTGTCGATCTGGCTAATTGCAAGTACTTGCCAGGTTTTGTGGGCCTCAACAATATCAAAGCTAATGACTATATTAACGTCGTAGTCCAGGCATTAGCCCATGTACCTCCGTTGCGCAATTACTGCTTGCTAAATGAATATGTGTCCGCTTCTGGTTCTCCTTTGGTAATGCATTTTACGTTATTGGTGCGTAAATTATGGAATGACCGGGCTTTTAAAAGTCAGGTATCACCGCATGAATTTATTCAGGAAGTGGTCAAAGCCAGTCAGGGTAAATTTAATATCGATACCCAAGGGGACGCTCTAGAATTTCTATCGTGGTGTCTCAATGCGTTGCATAAAGGGATGGGCGGTAACCGCAAGTCTACTAGTAGTATTATTTACCGTACATTTCAAGGCACAGTAGAGGTGGTGACAGAACCTGTAGTCCGACCGGGGGAACCGTTACCTTCCATGGATAAACCTACAAATAATGACACCGACCCTCACATGAAAAAATTTACTCGATCCCCTTTTTTATTCCTCAGTTTAGATTTACCCCCAGCACCGTTGTTCCAAGACGATATCGAACAAAACATCATTCCCCAGATTCCCCTGGAAGAACTCTTGGCCAAGTTCAACGGCCAGCATCCTATATCGGCACCCACTCACGAACATCACACCAAACGCTACCACCTGCAAACCCTGCCGCCTTACTTGGTACTCGCGTTTAAAAGGTTTGTACGGTCCCAATTCTCGGTAGAAAAGAATCCCACCCTAGTGACTTTTCCCATTACTCACCTACCCATACCCAAAATCACCAATATGACCGGACACACCTTAGGCGACCATTATAATTTGCTGGCTAATATCAGTCATCAAGGTAATCCCGAGTCGTCCCAAGGGCATTATAATGTGGATGTGAGACATCCCCCGGCGAGTCACTGGTATCAATTTCAAGATTTGTTAGTGGAAAAGGTGGACCCCCAACGGTTGCTATTGACCGAATCTTATATTCAAATCTGGGAACGTTGTCCAGCCTCTTAGTGTACTTCTTTGGGTGTAATATTGGTGAGGCATTTGGGTATAGAGCCCTTATAAAAAAGTTTGTGTAAAAATAAAACAATGACAACATAAAAGATTTATCAGTAAAATTATACGGGTTTCTGCCATTGTTTAATTTGGGTTCAGCCCAAACTAGGCCTGCTGACTTGATCTTTATACCTGCATAATCCAGTTTATTTCAAATATGGCCGGTACATCTCAGCTCCAAAATTTCAACAGGGCTGAGAAAACAGTAGCAGATGTTCGTTGTGTAGAGTATGTATGAATGTAAAGATAGCTACATTGCTAGTGACATTATTATAGCTTCTTAAAAGAGGAGATCGATAAAGGTGCCTGGCCCCCGAAATATGACACCGGGGGCCAGCCCTTATCTTTTGATTCCAGTAATCGATGCCCTACACTTCACGATTAACGCTGTATAAACTCAAAGTGTTGATGAAAAATTACTCGAAATTTTAGACGACCATGCTTGTGCACTTTGTGACAGGAGTTAACAACAAGTTTCTCCGAAGGGCCAATGGGCTACATCATCCTACTTTCCTGTACAAAAAGTAACCAGTGCCTAAAGGGATCCGGTTGAGCCTGGGATCCACACCATTTAATATCTCTGGGCAACCCTCTACGAATAATATCCCACTCTTGGAGTTATTTTTAGTTGGCTTCGGGCAGAAAGCATAAGCTAAGGACCCAGGGCAACAGAGTGGGCACCCTAACCTGCTTTTCATCTGGGTACATTAATTCCAAGTCTGGAAATTGAAACTATAGAAAATATCCTTGAATGAAGCTGAGCAAACTTCACTCAATACATTCTATCTTTTCCTTTTTCCGTCCAGGTATTACCTGACCTGTGCCGCCCTTCCCTCGACTGTAAACATTGAGGAGAAGCGCACAATGGCATTCGATGCAGTGTAGCCATTGCACCGAATTGAAAAATGACAATGACCAACTAGCATTTTACTTTATATTGGAACAGGAGTGGAAGATTACATCTCCCGATAAGGACGACCAGCTACCTCAAGATGAAGCTAAGTCAATGGCAGAAAGGGAGTTGGAGATTACATCTTCCAACGAGGACGACCAGCCCCTCCAAATAGAAGCTGATTTGATGGCCACAAGTCGGGATATCCTGGATGATGGTGTAACCACCCAACAAGTCCCCCCTTGTCTTGTGCTCCCAACATGGAGCCAATGGGTGAACATTTATCTCCATGAAAATTGTTTTCATTTTGATGTCGAAGTGTACTATGATTTTTGTTATGATTTGTTGTTGCTCATGTGTTATATAAGGAGACTGGGTCAGGGAAACTCGAATCCCTCATGAATAATAAACATGCTTGTTTATTTTAAAAGTTTATCTACCTACTC
>JAOPJG010001107.1:0-12812 GCA_027478255.1 Dispira simplex | reverse complement strand
AACGTGGAGCTCAGTATGACTGGCCCACTTTAGTCGATTCCGCGCGTACTCCCTCGGCAGGGACGAGTGGTAGCACTCTTTCGAATTACTCTGGGGTAGCGACCAAAACAAAGCAGGTGAAAAGATCTGGAAAAAAAGGAAAGGGTGCCGCACAAACTAACGGAGTATGGAACACTCCAACCTCCGCCCTGTCACCTCGTGTGGCAGCCCCGGCCGTTGCCAGGACTTCAAATGGTACATCCAGTCCCGATCCGCTTATGTTGCAGCAACATGCTGAAATTCTGAACCAGGTAGACGTGTTTGTGGGCTACCAAGATTTTAAAGTAGGTCAGTTCCGTCGTTTAACTACCGACCTACGACGAGAAACCCTTCCCAGTGCCAAGTATATCGATGCGGTATGGGCCCTACGTAACCCCACACTTACCAAAGACGCCGCGGATGCCCTGTTGCGCACCGTTGTGGAGGCGGTGGGTGATGTCCTGCAGAACTCCGCCATACAGCGGGGGTTGACCGCCGGTCTCAAGCGACGCAAACAGCGTCAGCAAGAATTCCCGGACTTGGGGTCACTCCAGCTTCATCGCAATGGCCCAGTAACGGACCGAACCGCTTCGCCTACTGTCTCTGAAGGTGCACGGGTGCTGGTTGTCAAGCCCAGCAACAAGCCTCGACTGGCCAAGGGTACATGGCGTCCCCCAACTACACATGAATCGACCAGACCAACAACCCAGGCATTTCTAGGCATCTCCAGTCCTCCGGGTGGTGCTTTGCAAAGGAAGGGCAAAGGTAGTAACTCCAGCGTAGATAATCCCTGGGGCAAAGGCTCCTCGTCCAAGTCCAAGTTAAACGATGAAACTGTCTCCACCAGTTCCCAACCATCTTCCTCTAAATCTAAGAAACAGGTACTGTTGCATTTTGGATAACCTACGCACTGTAGGGTGATGTAATTTTATTATTTTTTCAGCACTATAGCAGCTTGGGATGGTGGAATCAGCCATTGTAATAGATCTACATTTTACCAAAAGTTAAACACAGGGTCCCTGACTGACCATGCAATAATAAAAAGCGTGACAGTGATAGTAAATCAATGGTAATAAAAAGAGGTGTAGCTACCCATATGGGTGATTTGTTTTCGACTATATAGAGATTTAGAGCAAAAATGTATCAGTTAAAAATTTAACCAATAGGGTTTAGTGAGAGACCTACTCAATGCTGGCGGATTTTTCTCTACATAGTCGGAAAAAAACTACCCATATATACTTATTACACCTTGTTTGTTTGGCATTCTTAATGGATTTGAGTTGTGTCTTTCCTACCACGCCCATTAACTTCAACCATGGTGACGAACACACAATAGTAGATTCCCGTTGTTATCAGGGTCACCTTCTATATCTTCTTCCACTTTTGTTTCTGTAATTCCCAGCGAACATAGTATCACGATTGCTTGGATTAATTCCTGTGGATGGTCAGCATAACCAGGAAATTGCTGGTGACGTGGATTAAGGTTCATCCGATAAGCATATCAGCGTAAACAAAGGTATGAAAAAGTTAGCCATCACTGGTAAGTCTTCATCTGCGGTAAAATATAGAAACAAAGCCACCATGCCAACTTTCTAACTCGTTTTTTTTTAAAAAATGCCACTTACCGAACGTAACGATTTAAGGGAAATTTCTTTGATCTCCAGGGAAAATAGCACTTCAATCAATTGCACAAGGGCAGTACATTGGTTCGGGTAACAGAGCTCGAGCAGGGACTGTAGACTAACTAGTTTATCCGCTTTCTGTTTCTTCATCTTAGGCCATAGGGTACGGACCAACTGCATTAGAGGATTCGAGAAAAATGACAGATAATGTGACTTGGTATATAATGAAAATGGGTTAGAAAATAATACCGTCTACCAAGCTGATTGAAGGATGATAAATACTAAAATGTAGTACGATAAATACACCAGCAGATAACAAGTTGTTTCTTGTTTACAAGGATGGAAAAATGCTTTACAAGTGACTTACCTCGTAATGCAGTTCCTGAACTGCTGCTTGGTGTGACTTTAATATATCGTTCCCTCCTGGACGGTATTGTATTGTAAAAGTTAGATATACCAATAATTAGGTCAAGTTAAAAATGAAACTCACAAGTGCGACAGAGCTAGATAAAAATGCACGAAAGTGGGGATGAAGTAAGGTGATTCAGGCCATAAAAGCAACTTACCTCGCATTGTGTCGGTGGCATCGTTCACCACCGAAGTAAGGGTTTCCTGATGGGTTCGCAGCACATCTAGTAGAGGAACCAAGGGACTAGGCTCTTGGTTTGCCCAACCCGCACCACCCTCGGCAAGGTCCATTCCGTGGGATGCCGAAGACAGATCGTTCAATTCCCCATCCAGGTTTCTCAGTTGCTCGACCAAGGCATCTATCTGTGCTTGGTAGTCCAGTTCATTCGTGGTTTCCTGTTCAACCACTACCGCATTATCCAAGCGTTGCATATCCTCCAACATTTCCTGCTTTTCCCGAATTTCCTCCTGCAGAGCGTCCAGGGTCGTTTGGTCCTTCTCTAACATTTCCCGGGACCGCGTAATTTGGTTCCGGTACCGTTGTAATACCTTTTCTTGTTCCTCCGAATTCATCGATTGTTCTAACTTTTCCTGAACTTTAAGTTCCAGTGCCGTATGCTGATCTTCCACACTTAGCATCGCATCTTCCAGCCACATTACTCGTTCCTCCAACGCTGGCACTACGTGTTCCCGGATAAAGGTGTCGTATTGTAAAAAATTGGTTTCAGGGATATACTTGGCTTGCTGCTCTCCAGTAAAAGGTTAGCTCGTGTTAAAGAGCAAGGCATGGTATAGTTAGTACATGTCGTCTGTTGGTTTCCTTTTCTAGCCGATGGTCAACCATTGTGCCCACTCACGACATGGACTTTGGAATAAGTTAGAAATGGAACATGGTCCACCTAGTCGACCCGCTCTGGTATTTCACCTACCCTTTCTTGCCGGAGAAGCGTTTGAGTACGTTCGAAATCATCAGTTAACTGGGAAAGGGAGGAAACGGTTTGTCCGAGTGATTGGCTACAGGCTTGCAGAGCCGCCACGCAATCGCTTAATGTAGACTGGCCCATATTGCTCCAGGAAGTAAAGGAAAATAACACGATAATAAAAACTAGACTAGTTGAGTTGTACAGTCAATAGAAGCAATAAAGGGTAGCAACCTTGAACATAGAGAACATGTATTTATCAATTACAACTGTTTCGCAAAAATCAGTCGTCCTGTGCTTCTGTTTATGGCGAAATACGCTGTGCACCTAGTGTATTGATTTACATTGGGTGGGAGCGGTGTTTACATCTGAATTTATCCCGAGACGGAAACTTTTATCATTTTATCCAGAATGTTCTAGAATTCCACGTAAGAATTAGGTTTTATTTATAATAATTACCATCATTGTCAAGTACTGTGTGTACCCTCTTGAACCACTCATCAAAGCATCTGTGAAAATCACTTCGTTGGAGGGAACCAAGGACTTCATTATATACCCCTATAATCACATCATCATTGTCAAACACTCTACCCTCCAGCTTTTTCTTGATACGCAGGAACAACCGAAAGTCACATGGTGCAAGGCCAGGAGAGTAGAGTGGTGCTTTAAGTAGCTGGAGTCCAAGCTCATCCATATGGGCCTTGCTATGGTGGGAAACATGAGCGCTTGCATTATCCTGATGGAGGATGATATGGGAAGTGGGTGGCTTTGGATGTGTTTTCTGCCGTTCCCCAACCATTGGTTTGACACTATTCCTTTAGTACTATTAACACTTGAACCTAGTGTCATCACTATCGAAAACAGTATAAAAGATGAGCACTTTATTGGGGAGCACAGTCCATTTAAAATTTCGTAATTTTGGGGTCCACAATGGCTGAGCAGGGATGGAGTCATGCTGACCTTGGTGTTCCGCCACCCATACCTTTTGACCAGTGCCAGTCTGGGGGTTATTATGGTAAACCCAGGTGTCATCACACTTCATGATATGGGTGATTTTTTTTCGACTATATAGAGATAAATCCCCCGAACTTGAATGGGTCGGTCTCTCACAAAATTCTATTGGTTATGTTGTGGCTGGTACATTTTTTCCTCCAAATCTCTATAGTCGAAAAAATATCACCCATATTATACACAAGAGAGTTGGTCGGTTTCTGAAAATGGTGAAGGAAATCGAGGCAAAAGGTTTAGCAGTCACTCTGCAGCTCCGACGTTAAGGAATGGGAAGCCCAAGTACTAAGGTATGAATGGTAATGCAACTGGTTGTGGAGGACATTCCAAACATCCCTCACAGAAGTCTTCACCTCCCATGCAAGCACTCTCAGGGTTACAAATGGGTCTTTGTTAACTAGCTGTTCGAAGGTGTTACCTTTATATTCATAGGTCTCATAGGAAGGACGTCCTGTGTAGTGCTCAATTTCAACTGACAACTGACTAGTCCTAAAGTTGTTGTACCAATGGCACACCATGTTATACGAAGGACAACCTCTTGCATAAACGCGTTGCAAAGTTTGGTGGATTTCAGTTGGGTTTTGGTCATCTTTAAAAAGAACCCAAATGTGGTGCCGAATTAAGGTTGGGGTAATGGCAGGCATGGGGCATTGTGACTTGGGCAAATGGGACATGGCAAATGACTTTTAAATTAGGATAACTCTACGAAAACAAAAGGTAGAAAGGTAAAACCAAGACGTATAAGTTCCCATTGACAAGGGGTAACAGCACAAAAAGGGGAAGAAAAAAATAATATCTATTTACCCCTGATTCTAGATCATTTCTCATTGACTGATAATAATAGTCTATTATAAATGAAATACAATTTTTGTAAGATTTATTCGTTTATTTTCAAAATGAGTAAAATATGTTACCCTCACTTTTACACATCAGCACGAGAACCTAACCAATACAACATCACTGCGTTCCCATCAATGAAAAATAAAATGAGTTACGGCTCTCCACTATTTTATTTTAAAACAAAAAAAATATCAGTCAAAAACAATTTTTGTGCCCTTCGCATTGGGGTCAATCGCTTTAAAGAAGGCACCATATGCCTTGTGTTCCTTCTTTTTCACCGCCGTTCCAAATTTGAGTAGTTCTTGCGGCACAGTAGCTTTGGCGGACTTGAGTACATTGACCAATTCTCCAGAGTGGGCCTTGTCGTGGAGGGTAAACAAGGTATGAGATACACCTTGCTTTCCAGCGCGTCCCGTTCGGCCAATACGATGAATATACTCATCGATGGTCAGAGGGAAGGTATAGTTGATAACGTACTCCACATTGGGAATATCTAACCCACGGGCCGCAACATCGGTGGCAATCAATAGGGGGCAGGCGCCCGATTTGAAATCCTCCAGGGCTTGGAGTCGTTGCGCTTGATTCTTATCGCCGTGGATACCGGCAGCGTGCCAACCTCTTCCCTGTATCCATTTTTCCAGATAAGTTGCCTCTTTTTTGTAGAGTACAAAGACCAATACTCGGTTAGTTCGGGATTTATGGTATTTCTCTAAAAGGGCCATCAGACGCCGGTTCTTGTCTTCCGGTTCGATCACCTCCACCGTTTGTTTCACGTTGCGGTTTACCGTGAGTTCGTCCGACCCGATCGTTACCTTGACGGCTTCGTTGAGAAATTCATGGGCTAGTTTGCGCACGGATTCGGGCCAGGTGGCACTAAACATGGCGGTTTGACGACCCTGATAGGTCACATTGTCGATAATCTTCCGGATGGCCTTTTCGAAACCGAAATCCAGCATGCGGTCGGCTTCGTCCAAGACTAAATACGACACTTGGGACAGGTCCAGATTACCTCCTTCCACGAAATCAATCAACCGACCGGGAGTGGCAATGATGACTTCGGGAGGGGGGTTCGTCTGAATCAATTTAAGTTGGGCACCCTTGGACATCCCACCGTACAAACAAATCGTACGTACATTACAGGCATTGCCCGCCTTGACGCACTGCTCCTCGGTCTGGATGGCCAACTCACGGGTGGGTGACAGGACCAACATACAAGGACCACGACGAGATTTCTTAACCTGGGGGTCAGCCTTGCGCTTAAGGATATGCTGCATTCCGGGGATAGCAAACCCAAACGTTTTACCCGAACCGGTTTCGGCGATGCCAATCACGTCTCGACTGGCATGTAGAATTGGCCAACAGGAAGACTGGATCGGCGACGGTTTTTCGAATTCGGAAATAGCACCCATCACCTTGGAATCAAAAGGTGCCTGGGCAAACGTCAAATAAGGATAGAACGGCGTAGAGCTCTCCACCGCAATGGAATGCTCCTCGTAAAACTTCTGTGCTTCCTCGTCCGACACCATGGGGACTGTGGCAGTAAACTTGGAACGTTTAGGAGCGGGTACTTTGGAGTCCACCACATTCTCAGGCTGGGTAGTATCCAAAGCTACTTTCGGGTTATTCTCGGCTGCGAATTCGTGGGCACGTTTCTTCTTGTCCTTTTTACTCTTCTTATCCTTCTTTTGCTTCTTGTGCGTCTTACCGACGCTGGCGGGTGAGGCAACGGTCATGGTCATTAAAGTTGTTTAATAAATTGAATAAAGATTTGAACAACAAAATTATTATCTGGTACACTGTAAAGTTGAGGGTAGAAACCTAAAGGTGACATGATATTCCGACGCTCTTGATCGAAATTTAACAAGGACCTACTCTACCCGAACTTTTTTTTTTTTACAAATTATAATTTTTTATTATATTTTTTTAAATAAAAAAGAAATACTGACCATGGGGTCTATTAACGAACAGCGGTGATTGGCTGCGTTCGGGGAGATATAATTTCCAGTCATCCACTTCGATTTTCTTTACCAGATTCGATGTTTCAATCACGTTTAGCCAAAGTAGGAAAAACCTGCTATCATCCCAGTGAAGAGGGCGTACATTTCCACAGTTTCTAGATATAAATATAAGAAAAGTAAAGCGAGCGTATAAAGAGCACACATTACACTGACATTTTCCCTCAGCCCGAGGCAAGAGTATGAACGCAAGGACACGACTGACCGTTCACACATCGGACTTCAGCCCCTTGACACGCACCTTTTAACCAGACCTCGAAACTGCAAGGTCTAAACTGAGTACTTACTGTGCATTCATATTGACCATTGGTGTAAGTGGCCGAAGCGCCCAGCAGGAGACCCAAGGTAATAGTCAGAATATCAAGGAGAGCCAGGGAGTAGAAGTCGTGCTTCAATTTCGGAGAGGGAATTCATTAAGCGGCCGACACGAAGTGATAAAGAGGCAGCGGATAGACCAGGATGTCTACATAATAAAAGTATAGTTCTAAAGTAACAGTTCGGCTAGATAGAGTCCGCTGAAGAGGGGTATTAGTATAAAATGCGAAAGCGGGAACCTCCATGTATATATATATATATATAACAACTACGGCAGGGAGTCGGCGGATGGAATGAGATACTACCCAGAAAACTTGCTCAGATGAGGCCTCACTTGGCCCACCATTAAGAGTTCCAAGGAAAACCTCCAAACGCAGTGCGTTGAGTAGCATGTGGGTTGCACAAAGCCACCAAGTACGACATGGTCTCTCGTATAGCCTTGACTTGGCACGAGCAGTGCAGGAAAACTCGTCAGCAAAATTCCCAACGTACACTTCTGGAAAAAGTGGGTAGTACTCTATTGCTCTTTTTTCGACCATTGGGGTAGAGTGACCATCATTTGACCAAGTACAGTGTAGATTTATTCTTATCCTACCCCAAAGCACTTCCTTTTATGTCTTCCCGCTGTCATCAACTACTACTCACGGTATGTCAGCCCAAGGCAACGCATTAATTAAGAGCGAGTTGACAATAGGTAATCATGACCAATCTCCACCCACAGCTTTCCAACCGAGAAAACAAAAAATTGTGCTAAATAATAAATAGTGTGGATATACAAAGATGCCCCCCCCCAATTGCTGTCATCGATTGAACTCTCAGTAGTATGCCATTATTTATTGTAATCTGGACCTTGCATTCACAAGATATGAGATATGAGATATTCGTAAAGTTCGGAAGAAATGAAAGTAATCCCGGAAATACGAGTGAACGAACGGGCCCCTGTTGTAGAGAAAGTAAAGCAAAACCAATATTGAAAACAGGGGGAAATAGTGATATACGGATAGAATTAGGAGAATTGAACTACACAAGCTGATGTTTGTTTAATGACCTCAATGGTCACTAATAAATGAGGATAGGCCATCTCGTTCGTTGGTGGTTCCCATTATTACGAGCCATTCGCCTGGTTGGCTACTTCGTCACGGGCTTCTTCTAAGGCGGTCAACATTTCTTGGGCAATAGTGGGCGTCTTCACACGCAGTGCATACTTGACGGGGGTTTGGTCGGGGCCTACCGCGATAAAGGAGAGATCCCGCTTGCCAGGAGGATAGTTAAATTTCATTGACGCAAACACCGCCACGTTCATGGTAATTTTGTTGGTGTGTTTCTGTCGACATAAGAGTCGGACCGAGTGGGTATCCCGGTGTTTGTTCACTCGGAAATGTCCAACCCCGAGGTCCACAAACTCCTTATTTTCCTTATTAAAGGTAAACACTTTACATAGAGTGCGGTACAGTGTATCTTCGTCCTCTTCCCCGGCCCGACATTCCTCTCCGGTAGAGGTATTCCCCTCCTCGGTTTCCCCTTCGTTGACTTCCTCTTCAGTAGCTTTGGCTTCGTCGGCCGCAGGTTCGGTGGCGGATTGGGTCTGATTCTCTTCGTTTTGGGAAGCGATAGGCTCCGAAGCAAATGTGAGACTTAGAGGATTAGCAGTAAAACCCGCCCCAAACCCAACAGTAGGCTTAGTACGTCCAAATTGTGTTGATCCAAAGAAACCGCTAGTCGCAGGTTGGGAGCTTTCAGTGGATTGTGTACCAAAGGCACTCGGACCAGTTCCGAAGCCAGTCCCTCCAAAAGTAAATCCGACGTTCGGCTTTGTGGCATCGGTATCAGCACCCGCAGTTGTGGACGAGGTAAACGAAAAGGGATTGGGCGGGATAGAGCTATCCTTGGTTTGGACCGGTGAAGCAGACGAATCAAAGGTACCAAAAGTGGTGGAGGTGGATGTCTTTTCT
Source organism: Dispira simplex (assembly GCA_027478255.1). Lineage (NCBI taxonomy): Eukaryota > Fungi > Kickxellomycota > Dimargaritomycetes > Dimargaritales > Dimargaritaceae > Dispira > Dispira simplex. The sequence goes on along the minus strand of JAOPJG010001107.1, from coordinate 3,714 downwards.
TCCTTGGCGACGGACTGGTCAGTATCCAATGCGAATGTCGACGTGGGTTTTGGTACTGAAGTAGGAGCTGTAGTAGCAGTGGAGTCGGATTTTCTCGCTTTGGGATCGCCGTATTGCTTCTCAACAGATTCCCAATGCTGTCGGTATACATCAAAACTAAAGCTCAAATTAACATAGGAGTCCTCATCCAAGTAGGCGAGGAGGGCCTTCTTAAAACTGGTATTGAGACCCAAACGATGCAAAAGGTACTGTTGGTGGCCACCTCCTTCACCAGCTTCGTTGGGAGCAACCGCCGTGGGTTTCGAACCCAGAGTCGCCAATTCTTTAGGGGGTTGAAAGGGCTGGACCGTCATCGAGGGTGGTTTCTGGAATAAGGAACTGGCCGCAGTGGTCGACAACTTGCCCCCGTCCAGAGCTGGTGGTACAAACGGTGCAAACGTAAGTTTCGATTTGATTGGCATGGAAGCCGGTTTGGACTCGACAACGGGAGGTGTGGTCTCTTTAGTAGTAGATCCAGAGGTAAACCCAGTAGTGGTGGTACCAAAGGAAATCGGTTGAGAACTACTGACAATTTCTTTGGGTTTAGAACCAAAAGCCGGCCCTTCATTCTGGGTTTGCGTTGAAGAAAACCCAAACCCAGTGCCACTCGTCGGAAAAGCCGACGTTGAAGTACTGGTGGCACTCCCAAAACTCGTACCAAAGGAAAATCCCGTAAATGCGTTCGTTTTAGGCTCTTCTTCCTCTCCGTCGCCGGTGTTTACTTCCGCTGTCTCCGCTTGCGCAATACCGGTAGACAAAGGTACTGCTCCGAAACCTGTAAAACTTGTAAAGGCCGACCCCGCCTTGCCACTTGCCTTGGCTCGCTTCGAGAGCAACTTGTCCTTACGCGACATGGGTTTCTTGATCACCCGTTTGGCCAGTGCCGCCTCGGAAGCTAAGCTGGAACTGGACTGCTCACTACTCCCCTCACGGTCGTTGTCGTCTTCGAATTGGTTAAGTTGGGTGAGTTCTTTCTCCGCCTGACGCTTACCCATATTGCAAATCGAAAGAGCTCTACGAAAAAGATGTTATAATAACAACTCAGAGAGGCTGAAAGAGATCAGAGACGGAGTGTGAAAAAATAAACTGCGAAAATCGCTAATTAGTAATCATTAACCATAACAATGAAGCGCAACCAACAAGTAAACTAGGCAAAGTTGCTATCCCACTTTGGCTGGAGATATCGTCGAACAGAATAAGAAGTGCACAGGTCAAAGTGAATCAATCAAACATAATAAAAGAATTAGGAAGTCGACAATACAGGGAGTTGAAAGTGATAAGAAAGAATACCCCCATAAACAGAAAAAAAAGTGGGCAGTAGGTCCTCCCTAAGTCAAAGGATGAAAATGGCGATAACCTCAGCTATGGGGGGTAACAAGCGGTGCTGAGCAATATTCAATGAATAAAGAATTAATAATAGGAGTTTATCTGGCTTAGAATGCGATTTTACTTATTATCTACTACCCACTTCAATCTTATTTATTCCTCTCTGTAATTTTATTTGTCAATACAGCTCGTTACTGTTGGGTTCCACAATGCAAACCATACGTTTTGGACCGCATCGCGTCCTGGTCAGTCAGGTATTTTATACCTCGAAACTAAGTTATGGCTTGGTCAATCTGAAACCCATTGCCCCCGGCCACGTGTTAATAGTGCCCAAACGCCTCGTTCCCCGTTTCGCCGACTTGACACCGGACGAGGTGAGCGACCTATTCCTCAGCACTCAAACTATCGGCCGTGTCATTGAAAAACACTTCCTGGGGGAATCTTTAACCATGGCCATACAAGATGGTCCCGCCGCTGGGCAAACGGTTCCCCACTGCCATGTTCACGTTATTCCGCGTCGATTTCGTGACTGGGCTAATAATGATGATATTTATGCGGAATTGGACCATACCAAGGTGGAAAATGAGGCCCGACCTCCCCGGTCTGAGGATGATATGGCTGCCGAAGCCAACCAGTTGCGGCTGTTATTCGACCAGCTCGAAACTGGTGAAAAAAAGTGAATACTTACAAAGGAATGGTTGGAGCCGGGTTGTACAGTTAAGATATAGTCACATTTCTAGTAGTAATTACACATATGTAAAATCGCTGACACTTTTAGTTTAATTTTCTTAGTGAGTAAATCAGCCAACTGACTGATTGTTTTTCGACCATATAGAGATAAATCCACCAAAGTTGAATGGGTTGCTCAGAAAACCCTATTGGTTAGATTGGTAACTGGTACATTTTTTGCACCAAATCGCTATATATACATGAAAATAGAGTACTCTACTATATTCCCTGTCTTCCCCCTTGCTACTCGCTGATTGGTAATGGGGAGAAATACACAAACATACGAAAAAAAATACTTCCCTAACAATTCTCCTTGCAGAATCACCTGAAGAATGACCCTGCCCTCGGAATTGAGTCATCCTGATGCCCTACTCACTACACCTCCTCAGAAGAAGGTGAGTTCATTAGACAACTGTTTGCGTAAAGTGGTGACAACCACTTCGGAAAAAAATATCATAAAGCCCAAAGGCATTGATTAAGACGCTCAAAAGGGGGTCCACCAACCACAGACTCCAAACACTTACATGCGAATCACTCCAGGGTACATCATATAAGTTATTGATAATCTCCAGAGAAACGCGACTTACTGTGTGTTGGTGTGGTGTGAACCCCAGGGAACTGATGAAAAGGAAGAGTTTATATCTGCGTTTAAATACCAACATAAATTCATCAGAAATACTGATGTCAGAAAAGCATAGTCTGAAACTAATCCAATCAAGCACCACAGAACCATAGTTGGTTTCACCGATGGAAGCCTGATTATTACTGACATCACCTTTTAATCGGCCTCTCAAACTAACAACATGAGTAGTTTTTTTTTTCAACTGTATAGGGATAAATCCGCCGAAGTTGAACTGGTCTCCTATTAAATCCTATTGGCTAAATTTGTAACTGGCATATTTTTGCTCCCGATCTCTATATAGTCGAAAAAAAGTACCCATATAGAGAAAAATCTGCCAGCGTTGAGTAGGTCCCTCACTAAACCCTATTGGTTAAAACGCAATTGGTACGTTTTTACTCCAAATCTCTATATGGGTGATTTTTTCAACTATATAGAGATTTGGTGCAAAAAATGTACCAACAAAAAAATTTAACCAATAGCGTTTAGTGAGAGACCTACTCAATACTGGCGGATTTTTCTCTATAGAGTCGAAAAAAAACTACCCATATGGGTGATTTGTTTTCGACTCTAGCGTTTTGGTTGAACAAAAAATTCCAGGAAAAATCACGTGATTTTGGCGGAAGAAAAAAAGTCGCCCACTTCCCTTTTTCTCTTCGTTAAAAAAAAGGATGGTGTATGCTACCATCGTTTTATTAATCGTTCCTATCATAATATCACTGCTGTCACTTCGATTATTTTTAAACAATTTTTTTTACATTCTATCTCACTTTTAAATGAGGTTTTGCCTTTTTATAAAAGTTGAAAGAAAGTTGGAAATTTTTAAAGAACCCTAAATTTTGCTATTCACAAGGACTATTCACTCATACACACTCCTATTCAGTCCTATTTACTTGCACTCAGTCCAATTCACTACTTTTACTGAATTGTACAATTCACTTGTAATATTTCATTAAAATATTCACCATGCCTAGAAATTTGGAGACCACTATTTCCATGTT